>ATSW01051663.1:0-13346 GCA_000444245.1 Botryllus schlosseri | reverse complement strand
GTCTCAGGGGCCATATTTTGACAAGTGACATTGTTCTAAATTGGATTAATCAGGTTAAATCTATGTAAAATGCCAAGGCAACAAGGACCAGATCATCTTGCTCATATTAACGTATCTATATGCAGAAACTGCCAGTGAAGGTATAGTAAAGTCTAGATTTAAATAGATTTTATTAAGCATTGATATTTCAATAATGACATGGGCCTACCCACAAAGCAGGGGAAGCAAATCCCAGCGCTATCGATGACTGAATATGGGGGCATAATTTAGTATAGCGAATGGTTAATTATAAAGATTCTGGTCGCTTAGATACCAGATTAATCTCTACGAGAGAACAATAAGGGATTTTAAAAGTGGGTAGAATCAACTTGGAAACAGGTATAGGGTTCTCCCATTCTTCGCCCTGTCCACGCCACTGGCGCCTAACATAGAGTGAATATCTCTGCTAGCGAATTCATTGTAGTCTGCGATTGCGGTAAGTCATAGTAGGCCTACATTACTTCCATAGTTGATAAATAACTTACTGGAGCTTTGTAAGAGGTATGATCGGACTCTTTCCGAGAGAAGGTGAGGAGAACGAATGACGAGCATTCTGCTGACGCTTGCTATCGGCAGGACTGAAAAAAAATCAAAGTTGCACAAACGCTGTTCTGGATAACGCAAGTTTCACCTGGTTACACTAACTCAGGGGCAGGCAACATACGATTTACATTAAATACGATTAATCCTTCTATAGGTGGATGAATACGCTCTTAATGTATTGATTCAGTATTCCGGCCCGCCCAGTACTTCATTTTCCCATATCCGGCCCGCCGAATGGAGAAGTTGTCCGCCCCTGTGCACTAACTTAATCAAGTGGTCGTGTTTTTAGGCAGACTTCCACTCCTATTCGAACAGACATCGACAGAAATAGCATTACTCTCCAATTTCAAAATCCCCATTCTCAGCCAAAAGAGTATGTTAGGTCTAACAGCTGGTGGTGGCATTACTGGATTCAGTTGTAAATTACCTTGAAGCCGGCGAGGATAGCAACAACTGTTTGTGTTTGCTACTTTCTTTGCGTTCAGGCTGATCCTCGTCACCGAAAAATGAAGCTTTCATAACCTGGAACACACATTGTTATCACCATGTCTCCCATTCAAGACAACAAATATCGCTTGAAAAACTAATAATCTTTCTTGTGAGATCGCATTACCGCAAAAAAGTTTACGAAAAATCAATTTTTGCAGTAGGCCTGCCTACAATTCTGAAATTGTGAACACCTTGTCCTGTGAATGCTGGCATGCTTACACTTTTTTCACCACAAGACCCTGCAAGATTCGTGGCAGCCGTGCTTACCCCAAAAATGTAAGAAGTTGATAGCTAGAAACAAAAAAGGTCATGGCATCAAGCTCTACTCCAGTGGTTATTAAACCGGGGTCCGCGACCCCATTTTTAGAACCGCAAAGCGCGGCTGCAAAAAAATTCAAACGATCCACAAAAAAAACATTTTCGGATTGAATTTTCGGGTTGAATGAGATTCACGATATCGGAGTTGCGTTCTCGAAACACGCATCAAAACATCGGCCGCACCAGTCATATCGACACCATAAAATCAAACTTAATGTTCTGTGTTGATTATAAAGGGGCATAGCCATTTAAAAAATTGCCAAGGGACCGTTTCGCGATTTTGAGAACCACTGCTCTACTCTATTCAGGCCAATCCATGCCTAAATAAAACCAACTAATGACTAGACAAGGTCATTGTCAAAGAATAATCTAGTTTTGTAGTTTCCTGATGAAGGATTTTGACAGTCCACCAACCGGTATGGGGTTTGTTACCACCAGTTCAAACACCTTACTCTGAAGGATTTGGTTACATTACACCAACACACGGGGTAATGCTGAAAGAACACTATTTCCAACGCTCGACAACAAACCTGCATTCTCTGCGTGTTCACCTCCATACCAAAAGCCATTCTTTGAGAAGCGGGCAGCATGTCGACACTTTCCTCGTACTTCAAACTATCGTCCGTATCGTCGCCGCTCTCCCCCATAGCGCGATCACTTTCGTGCACCACAAAAGTCTAAAACAAGGTCACAACATTCAGTACAAAGTTTCAACGGAACATCGTATCCACTCACCGGCTAAGAACACATGGTGTGCTCATTGTGTTGTCTGACGGTAGCGATATTAAAACCAGGATTAATACCGCATCCGACCGCAGCACATGCTTTCAAGAGCAACACAGCACACACACACACTCAAACCTCGCTAATCACAATGCGTTAACATTGTCATTTGTGCCACAAAATGACCATACGTTAGCAAGTTCCAGCACATCAGCTCCAAAATATTGCATAGCATCACATCTAAGATAACCTTGGAGAATAAGAGATAGGGCCTACCTTACAATACACTCGAGGCCTCTATTTCCACAATCTCACCCCCATCATCAAGACAGATCGATAACAAAGTAAGACAGTTATGATATCCATGTGTGTTGTATTTCGGAAAAATCACGAGTCAAGACAAGAATGGAAAGGCAAACAGTCAAGTGAGAAGCAATAGTGGAAAAGTAAGTAGGTACACAGTTTGAATGCGCTCTGTTCCTTCTGGATTGTACGACAAGTTCACATCGGTTCTTACATGCCATACGGATGAGGTGAACGGATGAAAAAAATTCCGAATGTTTCTTAGAATATTCTCGACAGAATGAACAGGAAGAATTCATAAACACGTTGGCTTCCATAGTTTTTTGTACATCGCTAGGTTAGAAATGTATATACACAGCTATCAACAATGATTTACATAGTTAGTAATTAAGTCTAATGCCAGGTATTTGTATTAACAGCCGATCTTCTGCAACATTACGGAAGATGCGTCCGTCTCGCAAATTTTAAGCTTTCACGTTTTACCAACGATTAATTTCCCACTTGTACTTGCAAAATAATTCGACCTGTCACGGAAATATCTGCTTTCAACTTGTACAGAGCAAAAATTTTCAGCAAGCCTCTACTAGGGCTGGGCAGAATGGAGCACTCGATTCGGAAACGAGTGCTAGGTTACATCGAGTATTCGAGCATTGTTCATTATAACCTCTCGCATGGGTATGGACGGTGCATTCATTCCAGTAGACTTACTCGAATGATTGTGTCCAGCCATAGTCTCTGCCAGTGTTGGTGAGCGCACGGACAAACTAAGAAGCCAACCTAATCTACTCCCTGCTAGAAACGCAACACATTGGACTCGCGAGCCGCGTATCGCGACAAGATCATCTCGTACAAGCCTGAAATAACAGAATTCGAACCGTTTTGGGCATCGTGAATCCCGGGTCCCCGCTGAAATCTCGCGATTCCATGAATTCCTCTTCCGAAACGCCTCCCAAAGAAGGCTGCTGATGTTCAGGCAGCAGAGCGGCCACGGCGGCCGGTTTGGGTTTCTGTAGCGGCGCTTTGGAACCGTTCAGTTTTGCGTCTGCTTTGGAAGGCGGGCCGCTTTTCTGTTTGAGTAGCTTGGCTTGCAACGCTGCGTCGGCAGTAGTGTCGATTTCATCGTCGCTGTCGGAGAGTCCGTATTTCGAGAAATGATTCACCTGGAAACCAAACACAGCATATAAATACCACATAGCTGAGAAATATGATAGGCTAAACAATTCCGGCATGAAACGCTCTTGAATTTGCACTGCTTGTACAGACTTGTACAAGCTACTGCATTTTCAAAATGCACAACTAGAGCCAGATGAAATTCAAGATATGGTCGCTTTGATACCAGATTTGTAAATACTACCAATGATGATGGTCAACTAGTAGTTCTAGTTCTATTCACGGAATTTCAGAAGTGAATAGATGTCGTGGCGTACTTTCACAAATAGTTTCACATTAAATAATAAATGAATCTTGAAACCAGAGTCATCACCACTAACACTGGCGTATTCAGGGTGGGTTTTGGAGGTCGAAAGCCCTCGCATTTCAAACTTGAAACCTCATCCTTTCGAAATGCCAACTATGTATCCCAGATTTTGCCACTCAAGACTTTGTATTAGTTGCTTCAGAATCGAATCTAGCGAGGTGAGCTTTAGTTAGTAGTGGATTTTTAAAGGTCCTTAGTTCAAGTTAATGGTCTAGATACGCATATTGAAAATCAAGTAGCTTATGCACATCTGTTTCATGCAAACTTAACAACGCCACTGCACACTGTCCTACCTGGAACACCCAGGAACCGGTTTCAGGGCGATATTCCATGAAGCGTGCTCCCATCTTGGTGGTGATTTGCTCCAAGCGCAGCTCCCAGCCCATTACTTTGATGCGTTCCGGGTCACATACGGATTCTTTTGTCGTCTTGTCTGTCGGCCACACCATGTCCAGCGTCACTTCCGCTTTTCTGCAAAGAATAAGATTGAGTCACATTTTGCAGATCATCGCATCTGTATGCCAACAATAAAACAGGTGTTCCTAACGTAGGGTTCGCTGACACGAAAATAAAACACAAATTGGGTATGAGATCAGTAGAAGCTTCATTTTAAAGCTCCTCCTACTATAATGTCTGGTCATCACTACGAAGATTAACAAGTCAGGATGGTAATTTTTCTTCTATCTTCCTTTTTTAACTAAACATTTTTTACAGCCAGACTGTTCAGAGTCAAGTGTACCTGTTTGATGCTGATGTGATCAGACCAGATGACCTTCACGGTCTTATCGGTCATTCCTATCTAATACCGAATACTGTGCATGCATATTTTCTGTACCACCATCACTGCCGTGTGTTATGTATTTTGGTTGATGAAAATAAAGACTCTCTCTCTCTCTGTCTCGGTAAAAGCGCTTATAAACAGAATTCACAATCAAAGTCAGGATTTTTATTCAATCCTAATCCGGGTTATATCACCAACATCTGGATCGGATTAATCTAGATTTAGGTAACTTCAGCTTAGTTATATTCGTTATCACTAGGGCTGGGCACACAATGATCTGAGTAATCGAATATGAATCTAGTATTAATTTTAATGATTCGAGCAGAGACGATTTTCTCGAGTACTGAAATTATATGCTTCTCATGACTGAAAGTGAATTTATCAACGAGAATTACAGTTTCGATACTCATTTTCACTGTTGCAGCCTTGAAACCTTGATGGACGGTATCGTCGCATACGAAACATACAGTTCAAAGCTGCGAACGTTACTGGACATAGCACAATTACAAAGTCATAATCATCCCACAACATTGTCACCAAGTGAAATGAAATCGGTATGGTCGAAAAAACACCCAGGTATCTTTTATGAGATGGATAACTGGCATTATATTCTTTGTGGTGGCATAAAAGGTACACATTTGAACTCTGACATAATACATCATGTTACGACGTCATAATGGGTGATACTCAAATACTCGACTTGACTTGACGCGTATTATATGATTGTGAATCAAATCACCCAGGTAGGCCCTACTCACCCAAGTTAATACCTTCAGGTTGCATTACATCAATTTTTTATTTCCTTCATTAGCATCACATTATAATTTTCATAGTTTTCTTCTATTTTCGTTATTATGATGCTCACGCTCAAGAGTTTTCCTGTAAAAGACACTCCGAATGAATTCATCCGGACATTTCATGCTGGTGACGTCATGCTTGGTGATACGATTGCTGATATATAATGTTCTAACCAATTCTCTACTAGCCGTTGACGATTACCCCTGACGAGTGTCAGCCAAACATATTACAGTTTATTTCAATATCAATATATTATTGAAATGTATATTGAAGTTCTGTACCTCTAAGAAGCTCAAATCAAATTATGTTTACATGAAAATTTTGGATACATGGATGCAAGCTATTTAAATGGTGTCTTGTGCGATATTTTGTAACGAATCCACTACCTTAGTGTTTTTATTCGGTATTTTCTAGTGGATTTTTTTTGAGATATCTCGCGACAACGCAAAATCTGGTGTCTCAATAATTTTTCGCACTAACAGAATTATCCAACAAATATTTTCTAATGGCAGAATTCATGGCCTTTGCCTGTTCGGGCCAAAATTTGTTGGATAATTATGTTTGTGCGGAAAATTATCGAGACGTCAGATTTACGTTGTCGCGAGAGATCGTTCACACTTTTATTTGTTGGCTTTGGAGCTTACGCACCATACAAAAATAGTATGTTGAGGTTGAGTGATCTCTTCACCGGATTATTCGAAATTTCATGCCTGTGAGGTCATATATTGTGATCTGATTGTTGACATCAAATGTTCTTTCCAATTCTCAACCAGATGATGAGGAGTGTCATTCGAAAATATTTGGGTTGAGTTTAATATGAATATACTACTCAATTGTATAGTCTGATAATCATGTCTAGTAAGACAGGGAACGAAAAAAAATACCTGTTGAGTCCTTCGTTGAGAGGCGGTTTGTCATCATCGTTGGGATAGACGATCACTTCTTTCCTTCTGATATGAACGATCTCGTCAAGATCAATGCCGTACAGGTTGACGACGCCGGGGAAGAAAATGGAGCCGTATCCTGCAAAGAAAATTGACTCGTAAGGAGCCGCTGGAACTTCACAAAAATAGCAACTTTGTAGAGGAAGGGTGATTCAATCTACATGGATTGGTGACACGTAGGCTTCGAGCCAATACAATAATATCCGTTGGTGAGAGCTATAATTAGTATACACCGACCAACATGCTACACTGAATCGGAATTTCAGTACCGGTATCACTCATTATGATGTCATAACCAGATATATGTCGTTTCCCCTAATCTATACAGCTTTGTATTATATGTCTGTGATACGACCAATTGAGATATCAATGCTTTGACATTGGAGAATACTATCGAAACTATCATTTTCGTAGATAAATTCATTTTTAGTGGCAAGGAGAAACGTTAATTTCAGTACTTGAAAAAATAATCTACCGGTACCGGTGCTCGAATGATTGTGCCCGGCCCAGGTAGCTTCGTTTTTGACCATTTCCACATCCATACAACAGTTTTACTCACTGTAAACCTACCGATATGAATGTAGTAATCTGTGGATTCTCAGTATTTTTACACGTGATATTTATTGCCATACTTGGGTGATGTATTCCTGGGTCAAGGCAACATAGTAATAAATTGAAATTGCTTCTACTTCTGTCACCGTTAGTCGATCTGTTTTGGTCATAGACTCGCAAACATGAAAAGCTTCGAATTACTCAGTTGTCGCCGACAATTGATTAATGTCTCTTTCCTATCTATTTTGCCAAGCTTTTGTTTTTTAATCAAGGTAGGTTTGACATGGCTTTGAAATCGCAAGTCCTACGGCCATCTCTGGTTGACGGCGAAGTCACAATATTCATCGAATGATCACAACAACAATAGACCACGGCAATTACAATTAACTTACTATTAACCATAGGTGCACAGTGAAGTGGTAGGTTATTTATGCATTTTTGCAGCACTCGTGTCTCGGAAACTGCTACTTGCATTTGAGTAGAAATCGGCTACATTACATTATAAATATTACAGATTCCCCCCTCCGCCCTTCTACATTCAAACCATCTACAAACAGGGTACTTACCTTTTCTTCCGATGGTGAAGTCGGTCACCATGCAATTTCCGTCGGCGACTGTTTGCTTCATTTCTTCCAAACTTGGCAGAGTGTAGTATCCCGACCGTGACAGTTTAATATGAGCCGGATGAGGGTCCTGACTGACCTAAAATCACACAGCATTGATTTCACGCTACTAAAATGTAAATCAAAACTCGGGGAGGACAGTCAGAAATGAAGTAGCAAAATAGCGGCATCGAAACATTGACTTAATCTTGCTGTATCCAGTTCCGTGGGACACTTAGGCCTAGTAATACCTATTTTTCTATTGAGATATCGTCAACTGGGTATGGCACAAAATTTAACGAATGTCCGACAGGGTTTGCTACACATTCGCCAAGGCGTTACAGTAGAGCAATGCAAGCAGGGAAAAGGATTCGGTCTGAGAAACATACATTAGAGCAACCTTCACAAATGACTGTGATGCCAGGAAAAGCACATCGCCACAAAGCACGATATAGAAACTTGACAAAATATAGCTGTAAAAAAATCAGAAGAAAATCTCACTTCCTTGAATGTAATAAAGCCAGGATAATTTCTAACCACATTTGGGATCAGGTCACTCCGCTGAGTCGCTATCCAGCCTTGGACGATTGGTTATCAGCTAATTAGAGACTAATGCCGATGAACTAATTATAATCTAATTTTAGAAATGTTTCTCTGCTTCAATTCTTATCTAATTTGTGAAATGTTTCAACGCTCCAATTTAAATCGTAATGTAATTTTTGGTTTTCCTGAAAATGCTAAACGGGAACTGTGTGGTACGAAATGAGTCAAGCTTAAAGTAGACATTTACCTCGTACTCATATGACAATGAACTGTGATTTGATAGGAACTGAAATTCATTCAATTTCCAAGTTTTCGCGAATTCAGCAATTCTAGTTTAAGCTAATATGAAAAAAACTGTATAGCTCTAATAAGAATTGTATTATAACTTATAAAAGCTGAAAATTTTCTGTTCAAGGGTTCAAGATCATGAACCCATACTTTGAAAGAACCACTCACATGTTGCCGATAGTCGAAGACGCCGTCGTCCCCCTCTTGCTCCTGTTGCAAACGCTCCAGCCGCGCCCGGGTGTCAGGCGACCAGACCTTCTTCGTAAAAGTCCTGCCCGAATGATCGCCCTCCTCGAAATCTTCCGCGGCCTTCTGCCTGATGTTCAACGCCGTCATCGTGTCGTCCATGGACGCGTCTCGTTGGACTTGGCCGGCTTTGTTTCCCGTCGGGTCTTCTCTGTCTTGCAAATAGGTCCTGGAGAGGATGGTTTCCCGCGGGTCGTTCGCCGGTGTTGACCGATGCTCGTGGGGTGACTGCTCGTCCCTTGCGACGTTGCTACTTCTGGTGAGCAAAATTTAGCAGAATTTTATAATCATGGATAATAGTATATGTTGTGACTCATTACTCATTACTGTGGCAAGGCACAATCCTTCAGAGCTGGATTTTGAGTCGAGTACGACATACGATTTTTCGAGTACTGAAAATACACCCCACATTCCACTAAGAGTAAATTTATCAACGAGAATTATTGTTTCGATCTTTGTCCACACCGTGAAAGGCTATAAAGCCTGTCGGTCCGCCATTTCAATTCCAAAATGCAACAAGTTGGACGCTTGTTCATTAATTACAGACATAGAGTATCAAATTTCAGGTTTATTTGAAGTTTGGAACATATATTCCTGTGCGTGTTGTCGTGACAGAGAATTCATGGTCTAGTTTTTGAGAGGGTCAGACTGCGTTTTTATGGTGCGACGCTCTACTATGTATTGATAGTATCGGTCGAAATAGTTGAGCAAAAGCGGTCACACATGGCTTATTTGAAAGAAGAAATCTCTGTCGAAGTGAATAGCATGTAGTTTTTCGCACTGAGTGTACGTTGTGGACTCCATAAGGAAGTAATTTGTACATTTTTACAACAAGGCTATCTCATCTTCTTGATTAGGCCTATATAGACAGTTGCCTTGCTCTCATCTAGCTTCGCGTCGTAGTTGGTTAGGCGCTGAAAGTTTGACTCCAACGATATATTACTTGTTGGATTCGCAATCCCTCGAGGTCGCGTTTTACCGTTTTGAAAAGTGAAGCAAAATTTTTTGGAAAAACCTGCCGATGCCAGCCGGTTAAATTAAATTCTGACAGTGCCATTATGTGACTCTCGGCAGTATCATAGAGTCGCATTTCTTCCGAACGAACACAATCACAATCAAGTTTATGGTCCTTAACAGGAATTCTCAAGCTTTGCCTTGCCACATATAAATATCTAAAAACGAAAATACAGCATGAAATGAAGTTTCCAATAATACTGGTATGACCTATGATTTGAGTTGCATATAGTCGTCTACAGTTAAAGTTGGGTTGAATTCGGAAATTTGAAGGTTCGCGCATAGGCCAAACATTTGTTTTGAAGATCTACCGGTCCACTTCTGGGTCTCTTACTCACCTTTCTGAAGTGTCGGCGTTACTGGCCGGCGTGGATCGGCCGCTGAGCGGTGTCCCGCCGGTGACAATGTCCAGTCGCGGAGACGCGGTAACTTTAATACTCAGTTTCTTCACGCTCTTCCTGTTCGCCAATGAAAGAAGAGATCAAATTGTTTGTAAACTATAATCAAACACTCGAGTACTCCGAGGTACAGAATTTCAATATGCAATTAAAGGGACAATACGCTCCAAAAATAATGTGGTCTCAAATTGAAAAGCAGATCGAAAAAAAATTTTGGCAGCAGACAGTTTTTTCAGAAAGCCACCATCAAGTAGGCGTACGGTGCCGGCGCTCAACGGACGATATTCAGTCAGAACGTCGTGGCGTGTAAGTGTAAGACACAGTTTGTTCGTAATAGCAACTGACAACTATCTAAAGTTCGTTTCCTGCATGCGAGCAAGTGCGACAATGAAGATATCGTGCCAGTAATTTTGCAACGGGTTAATAAACAATGACATGCAACCGCGGCAGCTGGAATAGAATGGGGCTCGATCCAAAAATCATTTAGTTGCAGTTCCATCCTGAATAAAAAAATCGTGCATTGGGCTTAAAGGCCAGTAGTTGTCATGGAATGCCAGCAATCTTCTAATTGATATGATAGGAATTCTATAGATATAAATAGAAGACTGACGATCTTACTTACGTGTTGTGGTCGGTCAAAAATAGGTGCACCCCTATTTTCTGGTATTCATGTATATTTTCAGAGCAGGTAAATCAAGCCAATCATCACTAAACTTGATCTGATAATATCTAATATGCAAGCACAACTTTCGCAATACTAGTAGCCTATATAGTGGGGATAACCGATACATTGTGTCTTTTCTCTTTCAATTTGTTTTTCATTCATTTGATCACATCTCATTACGAGTCACATCAAAAATCTTGCAATGGAAGTGGCTTGTGAACTGAAATAGGCAGAGAAGCACAGCATTAAGTTAACTGTCCGGCTTCATTATACGAATATTTTATGGAGGCGACATCATATTTGGTGACAGGATTTTCGATAAACCAAGTTCTTTCAATTCTTTTGACTTTCTGCCCGTTGCCGAAAATATTCGGGTTCATTCCAATATCAGTGCATAATTCGATACTCAAATGTACCTTCCCAAGAAGCTTTTGCTGCTCGCGACAGAGTCCTCTTCCTCCTTGAGGCCTGCAAACAAGCTGTGGCTCTTCCCGATAGACGACGAGTTCAACATCCCGTTTTGGAGCGCCTTTGGCTTGATTTTAGGCGATGGTCCGGGCGACACGCGATAAAGGGGCGATTGCAACGCGGCTTTCTGAGCGACCGGATTGGTCGGCTTGAGCACCTGAAATTTATGCACAAAATGGTGCAAATTAGGCGTTAGCAGATTAACAAAGCTAACCGGGTGTAGATTACAGCGGAGGCGTAAAACGTGCAGCCCAAATGAGGCTTTCAAAGTTTAGAGGCGTACAAATTTTTCATTAAAAGGTAGTTCAGGCAAAGAGCATATTTAATTCAGGGTGGCAATAGCTCAGCTTGACTTGAGTTATTTTCTCTTTTTGGCTCGAGCCGAAACTCTAAGAATGCGATTGACCTGGAAGCTTGCGAATTGGTTACACGCGTGTCCTACTATAGAGATCGCCGCCTGCTCACCTCCTTCTTTTTATTGGGGTCATCAATGGGATTCTTGAAAAGAGGCGAGTCCCCGAACGGCGCGGTCAAGAGCGCTTTGATTTGCTGCTGAATTTCCGCCGACGACTGATTGGACGAACCCAGAGAAAGTTGCTGATTACCGGCGTTTGCGTTTCCGAAGGTAGAACCCGCGTTGTTACCGCCGAAACCCGACGAGCCTCCCAAGTTGAAAGCGCTGTTCCCTGTACCTGAGAATACCAACAACAAAATAGTAACCGAGCAAAAAAGATCTGTTGATCATTCGGGACTAGGAGGACTGTACCAGTGTGATTCAAGTCAGAATTGAGTATTAGTCCCGGAGTCAAGTTGAGTGCTCGAGTGTCACTCATTATGATGTCATGACAGTATGGAAGATGTGGAAAGTTCAAATTTGTGCCTTTTATGCTACCACAAAGAATATAATGCTGGACAGTCTTACCTCACAATGAAGATTAACTGATATCATTTCGACTATAACTATTTCATTATACCTTGTGACATGTGACAATGACGTGGGTTGATCATGACTTGACAGATATGTCATTTCCGTTAACGTGTGTAGCCTTATACTAAATGTTTAGTATGCTGTGATATAACCAATCACATATCGCTTCACTACCACAACACATAAATAAGTGAGCTGCCGTAAAGCAGATTTAACCTGCCGGCACCAGCTGGTTTTTCCGAAAAATTTTCCTTCACTTCTCAAAACTGACAGCTCAGAATGCGTATTTATGGTGAAACGCTCCGCCATGTTTTGATAGTATCAATCGAATTAGTTGAGCAAAAGCGGCCACTCGTGACTTGTTTGAAAGAAGACATCTCTGTCGTTGGAAATAGCACTTACTTAGGTAAACCTTATGGGCTTTATAAGGAGGTAACCGCAACTTGTCTATTATACAAGGTTATCTCGTCCTCCCAATTATATACACGCTCCATAGCCCTGCTCTCGTCTAGCTTCGTGGCTTAGTAGGTTCTGTGTTAAAATTCTGAATCCAACGAAATATTACTTGTTGATTTCGCGTCCCATTGAGGTTGGGTTCAAGTTTTGAAAAGTGAAGCTAAATATTTCAGGAAAACCCACCGGTGTCAGCCGGTTAAATAAAAATCACTTGACTACCTGTTATCGTCATAGCAATACGGGCACGCTACTTATCTCTGAAACTGCTTGCGATGGTCCATGTTTGAGACTATGATTAACTTTTTTTTTACTACATCGTGATGTTTTAACACCACCTGCCTAATCTGCAAGTCTACCTTCAAAATATCAACACGTCGACATCTGAATCGACTGATCCCAACCATGGATTCGATCTATAGAAGTGACGTGAGCGAGTGTAATTTATACTGAACTCACCAAAGCCTGTACTGGCCCCAAACCCTGAAGTTCCACCCAGCGTGGTATTGCCGAATGCGGGTTTATTGTTGGATCCAAACAGACTGCCACCGGCGGCGTTGTTAGCACCACCGAACATCGTACCTCCCGTGTTTCCAAAGCCTGTCGATTTATTTCCACCAAACAAAGAACCTGAAACATTGTGTATCGGGTCGTTCAGACTTTCCTCCTAAACCGGCAGTTTTACACATAAAACCATTGCCCTTGACAACAAATGCCGTCATGCAAAGAAGAAAAGTATTCGTAATGCTATTTTCACACAACAGAGATCAGTTCA
>ATSW01051661.1:0-15219 GCA_000444245.1 Botryllus schlosseri | reverse complement strand
AGTCGAGTCAAGTCGAGTCAAGTCGAGTCAAGTCGAGTCAAGTCGAGTCAAGTCGAGTCAAGTCGAGTCAGCCAAAATACAGGGTGAAATACGAAACCTCAGAAAGTTTAAGAAATATGATATGATACAATGCACTACCTCTACACGCACATCAAATGATATACAAATTAAGCCTACTCCACTTATTTATTGATGAGCAATTTGTCCGCGGACCGGTGTTCAAAAAACACCAATGTTCAACGTTCAAGATAGATTGCATGCACCTCATACAGTATAAGGTCAGTAAAGTGAACACAGTAAGTAAAGCAGTAACACATATTTGTCGATTACAGAGATCAACGTGATCAGTGATCTAGACCAGTACGCTAATGTGTACGAACTTTTCGCGGACCACCGCTTGTCGACAAGAGTATGAACGATATTCGTTCGATTTAAATTATACAAGATGGTTGGTTATAAGGACTGGACACTGTGAGCAGTTTATAGAGCAGACCTACATTGCCATTAGATTAGCTTTCGACATTATGTCAATGTCAGCCGTAAGCTCTCTCATCACTGCTTTTGCGGTCAAATTTATTGCGATATTACAAAAAAGGCTCGATAAAAATCCTATTCATTAGGTGATTGATTGATTTCACAGGCCACACCAGCGTAATCCGAACTAATACAAGATACGGCGATTTAGTCGACACGGATTACTTGATGACATGAAATTGACTCGACTGTCATAAAATCGTGACTCGAGTCATTACAACTCTGGTCACGAGTCAATCTACATTTCGGAAACGTCGAGTCAAGTCAAGTCATTTTTGCCAAGTGAATCAAGTCAATTCAAGTCAAACGAAAATGTTGACTCGAGTCATCCCAACACTGAATTACACATACACATTTCACAGGCCCATGCTAGCAAAAAAATGAGAGGATTGAATTTTTGCAAATCTAAATTCTATTCCGGAAATATTAATTGGATCGTGATACCGGTGTTCTGCTGTGTGACGTTTTTGCAGCCATCGCGAGCTGAGAGTCATCATTTCTAACTATGTGTCGGAGGTTTATCTGGGCTTCTCATCGCTAACCTCTCTGCCATAGCAGTGACTCAAAAAAGGCCCATAATGACGGTGGGCCGTGGCAAAGTCGGCAGCAAAGAACATGTTATGCGGGCGCATAAAAAAGCGAAATGACTGCTGGCTGAATGGATACGCGGCTAGAAGTCGTTCGTAGAATAGTACAAAGGCACTGATGAACATTACTACCTTCATAATCATGGCGCAAATAACCCGATCAGACGATAAGCGCCACAATAGTTCAATAAGCAAACAAACTAACGATCGCGTAGCCAGCGGGTGAGTTTATGGGGTCGAAATTCTTCCCATTTCAGACTCGAAACCCCGTCTAAAATGTCAAATCTATGTTTGATAATTCCGATAATATAAAATTAATATGTTGCATCAGAGAATTTACTCTATAGCTCGGCATGATCCTTAACCATTAATGGCCTGGGAACCCCTACACACATCTGCTGGCTTTCGGAAAACCCCTAATTTCCAAAAAAAAATTCTACCGCATTACACATCTAACTACACACTTGATACAGTACTACGCATTACTTGTGCGCCTGGGAACGCCGATAATGAACCATTGATATAGTTAGCTGTGTTTTGGTTATTTGCGGATTTTAACGGTCGTAAATTCTAGTTTCAGTTCTAGTTGTGAATTTTAAAAAGTGAATAGTTCTATAGTTCCAGTTCCAAGTCGTGGATTTTGAAAAGCGAATAGTTCTAGTTCTATTTGAGAGTTTTGAAAAGTGAGTAGTTCTAGTTCTAGTTCTAGCTGCGCATTTTGAAAATTCAGTAGTTGGTACAAGTCTGGGTATCGTCAGTCCTTCAAACTTCACTTGCCGCCGCTTTCAGGCCACTGCCGTAGCGCAAAGTATATGGGCCGACCGAAGCATTGTGTCATGTGGATTGCACCTTCAATTAACGTTGCTAGTTTTTCAATAAATGAGTTTCTGTTCGATTGAAAGCTTTTAATTCCCACTGTTTCTGGTGTATTGTGAGGAATTGAAAATGCCGCTTATGCCCTTGCTGCACGGCTTAGTACTGTCTTTGAAAAAAATATTCTTCTATTATAACCCTATTTGTGTGTGGCACGGGGACACAGTACATATGATATTTGGTAAATCGTTTAGCATCGAAATACTGTAGGCTACAATTGACAAATTTGAACGTATAACTTTTGGTTGATGCGATCAATGCCAATTACTGCTGCTATTCATTTATTACGCAACAGTTGCCTGCCTTTATGCATGACCATGAAACGATCAATTGATGTTCCGCTTAATTCCGACAAAGCCGTTTCTCCGCTGAATTCGGCCAAAAGTGAGCGGAACAAAACTGACCGAAGTAAGCAGAGTTGACTGTACAGTGTACATTTATAAGTTGTAATGTTGCATGACGATGGAAACGCGACATGGAATTCCACTTGTTAGGAGTTATTAGACTACTCATGCGCAAAGCTTCATAGCTCGACTATACAGACAGCATTTTAATGCTTGAGTGGATCCCAGAAATATATATTTTAGACCTGTGCCATGAGAAAGCGAAGGTCGCTCTTCTGCAACACGCATCTTTCGTGGTTGATTGACGCCGTTATCGCAAGTTTCAGAGTAATCCATATTTTTTTACTCGTTTTTAGTAGATTAGCTTATTCCAGAACAGTGCTCTCACCTCAATTTGGAATAAGCCTTTCCGCAAAATGACTGCATCAGAAGTAGAAAGCATAGAACGGCCATTCCTGCCAGTATTGCCACTCCAAACTCCTCCCACAGAATGAAAGCAACGATGACGCATTGCAACGGTCCAATCCACGCATAGTGTAGGTAACCCATAAGCTGCACAACAATATGCAGGCTTCATAATCGGTAAGCAAGCTGATTGTGCAAATTTTTAACTATATATTGTGCGTAGAGATCCTAAACGTCAATCATGCAGTAGATATTGTATAATATCTGCATTATATTGACAGCTTATTCGGAAGTTACGTGATGGAAGCTCTCCATACCGATAATGCTTGCTCCTAAGGACACATAGGAAGGGACAGACCCTTGGGGTGTGAATACACACTCATTTTGCTAACAGCGCATAGTTTCATTATACGCCTGTTTTTTCATTACATAGTCAAGTGTGGCCACTTATTATTCCGATAGGCTGTATAAGCGACCACTATTCTCAACCCATATACTTTCGTGGCCTATCTCTTTTTCATTGTTATCTGGACTTGCTTTCCATATATTTTGTCATAAACTGGACGGACCATTTGTCATTCAATCGGCGGCGGAATCGCCTATATCATCCATTACATTGCAACATAGTCGTACTTCAACTTCAGATTAGTTTTCTATTAGTAAACTGAAGACTACAGCAAATTTTAGTCATCAATGTCGAAGGAATATGCCATATTTTTCATCAATATATTTATGTCCACTATTTAAATAACGAATAAGATACTTCAAATATTTTGTATACACGATAGTGAATATGTGTGTTGCAAGGGAGCAATAAATCCATACCTGATCGTATCTTAGGATGTCATTCGCGGCCAGATTGACGATTTTGCCTGTCGTAGTCTTTCGCAGAGATCGTTGACTTAAACGCAGAGTCTATAATGGGTTGAAAGCGAGATGTTTATTTAAATTTTGTCGATTCGTCGATAGACGCTGGCAGATACGACAATTGGACATTTAGCACGATATTACTGGCAGAGGGACAGGGCTTACGAAGAAAAAAAAAACTGGTAGAGATATTTTGAAACTCAGAATTTTGCTTGATGTCTTGATCAAAAAAATATCGAATAGTTATAAGTGAGATATTTGGAGGCTTTTGTCAGACCGCGATTTCTCTATCTATGATGTAGCTCACGATGCGCTGCTTCAGCAACTTTGTGTTGGAATATAGAATGCTCGCCGATGCAGAGAGTGAACCCTGGAGTGCGTCATGTCTCCCGCCACTCGCCATAGAATTATTAGAGTTCAATACAACTGGGAATAGGACACACCAGTCAGAAATTGCTGTCTAAACGTGTTCACCGATTTACCGTTCATGTTCATCGATTTCAGTGAGGAAAGCATATCATTTGCGAATTATATCACCATCGTTTTAACATGTCTATCTCAATGAAGTTGATTAATTTCCAGCAACTCAGCGTCTTAATTTTCTCATTATTTAGCCAATGTCTGTATCCAAACGCCATGACGGGTTAATTTCAAGATGAAAACACGTGAAAACGCATCACTTTCGCGTCCGGCACAGCCTGCATGGAACACGAACACACGATGCTTGTTTATGGCGAAGTGACGACATTCGTTGCCATAAAGTTGAAATTTCAAATCGTAATCATTTTTCTTCTTATGGCTTGAATCCACCTAAACTTAATGTGCAGTGTTTTTAGGCAATCTTCCAATTTCTTCACCTAGCAAGCAATGTTCCCTCTAATTTTTGACGAGTCTGCGCATACTCACCAACTCACTGCACCGACCCTTGGACAACAGTGCGTAACGACCAAAAAAAGTCATCACTTCGGATTTTCTGTGCGCAGAGACCGTGTCAGCACTGCGCATTTGCGCACGTGCGCAACATAGAGGGAACATTGCTAGCAAGTGAAATTTGGAAAAAGAAGTTTTTTTATAACTCTGATGTACAATGTCACACAACAAAGACGTAACAATCTATAGGAATCCAACAACAAAACCAGCCGGTCTTCGACAAGAGTACCATGCATTATATCCACCAATCAATGTCCTATGCGCATTACCGACCTTTTTGTACATCATTCCACACAAGGCGACTCTCAAGTGCCAACCCATTCGGCACGTTTGGTATAATAACGTGTGATGCATCAGCGCTAACGTGAGTGATGCAGATGTAACTCCAGCGGCCAACACATACGCTTGCCAAATTGGTACGACACCTCTGTTCTCAAAATAGCGAACCAGGTACGCAATCATCAACGCTATTCCCAACCGCAATACTTCCTGTATGAAACAAAGTTGTTCTTATAGGAAACAAGAGTTAGCAGGGATGTATTCGATTTTGCCGTACCTCCACAAATGTAACCAGTCCGGCGATAATTAGCTTTGATCTAAATGTGACAAGGATTGCTTTGACCAGGCTGGGATCGTTGGATTCGTAGATCTGCTTTTTCCAGTTTCTGTTGGAATTATGTCTCAGAAACCATAAGGCTTGGCCAATCAAAACAGATAGCCCCACCTTTCAAGTTTCGTGCATTGCACCTTTGACGTATCTGACTCAATAAGTTCTAGCATATCCGACTCCTCGAGTGAGTTCTTTGATCCGTATTTGAAGAAATCGTTCATCCACCTGCATGTGGGACGGTAGGTATGGCGTTATCCAGCCTACAACTGGCGGATGGATGCTGTGACCAGCAGAGGTGGTCAGTAACGAAGTACTTCTACTTTTTGAAGTACTTGAAGTAGATTTTGCCTGCACGCTCTACTTATTAAGCAGTTAGGATTTTAGACTACTTCTACTTCCACTTGACAGTTTTCAGTTTTTTAGATAAAAACAGGCGTAGAAAATACCTACTTACTTACTCACCTGTGAACCCCCTCTCCTACTTATACTTGAGTAGAAATTCCGGTGTTACTTCTACTTCTACTTGAGTAGCGACGGTGACTACTTTGACCACCTCTGGGGACCAGGACCGTAACTGCCGCATCCCAAACCCCGAAATTGGGGGGGGGGCGAGCTCGAAGGGGGCCCAAAATTATTTCGCTAATTAACATAAACTATAGAGTATTTTTCTGAAAATATATGCAATTTTTACAAAAAAGTTTCGCGTTATACGCAATATAATGCATGCCAATTATTTTAATTATTTGGTACCTCTTCCCCAAGAAAGATACGCATGATTTATAGAAATGGGCATTTCGGCGATGGCCATTATTACCGTTCCACGACGCACCAAAATGTATGAAGTCTTAGGCCATGTAACATGCGACTCCGAGAACTATGCCAGAACGATCGGCAGCGATAAAACCTTGTTCGAAAAGGGCTGCCTTATATGCTGACACAAAACTTCTATATATATATACAATATACATATTTGTTCAATTGTCCATATGTCCATAGACGCCTAAATGGCTGGCGCCGAATGTTCCTGTCCTGGCAATCTGAACCCCAACAGAGCAGAAGTATTGCCATCAGCGACGAAATACCAATTTGACATCGTGTTCGTCTTTTAGTTTAGTACGTTTGGGCGATTTCAGTATATTTTGTCATCATAGCAGACATGACGTCACGAAATACAATCATGTAACGAAGTCATTATACCGACAAGTACGCCCAAATAGGTTTAATTATTATTTACGGACCCTAGATTTTCCAAGACAACACCTCGCTCAGCTCTACCGGTATATCTGATTAAGGGAGCAGAGAGAGGAAACCAAAATTGATAGCAATATATATGCAAGTCCCTATCATATTGACCGATTCAATCATGACGTGACGTTGACGTGAATGATAGAAGTAACGGCACGGCACTGGCAAATATCGCAATTTCTTACCGTGATTTTGACCGAAATTGAAATATACCGTACCAAATTCCTTGCCTTGCATAGGCTAAATATCTTATGAGTTGATAAGCATGTGGTTACTCACCAGTAAGTTAGTATTGAGATAAAATTTGCATCTTTCATTCCGTTCTTTTTCAAATTCTTCATTTCGATCTAAGGAATTTACATAAACTAAGAAAGTAAATCGCTTGAATCGCAACGAAAAATTGCCTGGTCAAATATATACGATCGTTATAACCTTAGACATAACTCCTATCAATGAAAGAACCTATTCCGTTTTGCTATATCAATCAAGCCTTTGCATACTCTACCACTCATATATTATCGAGTCTATATTATCCAGCCATACTCAGTCACATCTACACATTTGGAAGGTTTTTCCACATGAAGGATCCATTGTGACGCTGGTAGAGGCTAGGCTATGCAGGACTTTTGCTGATTGCAGGCTTGTACTGATTGCAGACTTCGATTACGTGATATGTTGTGCAGAGCAACGCTCGACTGGCTAGTAAGTTATACATTCTTCTGCGTATATGCTGACATTTGTAGCAGCCCTCCTGCGCCACCTATTCAGGTCCACTATCCGTCATCCTCTGCCTATTAGGGGAAAGCATGATCTGGTGTTGAATTTTGGGCCGCATCGGCCGTGCGGTGCGGTCGACGGTACTACTGGTCTGTTACTTCGTTCTTGGATCTGTATTGTCTGTCGGGTTGTAGTATATTTTGTGAGTTGAATAAACCTCCATACGGGACAAAGGCCTCTACACATTGCTTATCCTTAGATAGCTCTAGATATCCCTGGTAAGGGAGCATGATTCAGGTAAACATATGTCCTCCTTTTTCAGGAAATCGAAAATGTCATCCTTTTTGGGAATTCGTCCTCCTTTACAGTGCCGCAATACAATGGTTTGTGTCCTGGTGAGTAGAAGTATAGCTAACCAAAGTATTATAGGTTTAGCTGGCTGACTACTTAACCTGGAGTCCTGTACTGTATCCTGGTGAGATCTTCTTAAGACGCCGATAGACGCAAGACATACGAATATATTTCAGACGTTGTTACAAGTAGGTTTAGCAAATGAGTCTCATCTCGAGTCAACTAAACATGCGCTTATATAGACTCGTGATCATTGCAATCGGAAGTCTTATTCGTTTCCTAATATGGCGTGAAATACACAATGTTGGATATTATCATATAATCCCGCAACAGGTGTATCACATCTGTCTCATAGCTGTATCAGCGGTATAAATTGCAACACTCTGCCAGTTTGACAGCGGTTGCCTCTGATCGAATGAAAGCCAGATCGAATGATATCTGCTTGTGGTTTTTAGGTTCATGAAGGTTTGGAGGTTGTCAGTCACCAGCTCTTACACGAGCTTATAAACGCTCGACATAATTCCAATAGGAAGTCAACGTCATATGCTAATATGGGTGTGAAATACACTGTTGTCATAAACCCTATACACCGCGGCAACAGCTTTGAGCCCCTGGCGAAATCTGTAATGCGCATGTTCGAGCGGGTCTTTCGTGAGTATGACTGAAAAAACAGGATTTACCGTAAAGATATTAGAATCAGGAGTTTTCAAGTCCGGTGATCTAACCTTTGTGATTTTCAAAAAGTGTCCTTTCCTGATCCCGAAAATATGATAGCCCTAAGCATGGTGAGTACTGATGGGCCGCGCGAATTGTACAAGGTCTTAAATCCAGATAATAGCCCAAAGACAGAATTACCTCTTCATTGATGAGAACGAGAGCTCAACTCTAACATGTTGCTGCTGGGAATATTCATTAAATATTTTTCATCATTTAATCTGGCACCAAATCGATCCTTTGGTATTACCATAAAACACGATAAGCTACACAAGAACAGAACTGACTTGGCTTGAATAGTATTTCCATTTCCTTTGAAGCACCCCGCCTTCCTCGTTTTTTCTATTTTCCAGAAGACGATATCCAAGGTTAAGTTTCAAATAAGTACGAATTAAACAATTTGTAAATTTCCACTATCAAGTTGAAACTAACATCACATGGCAACTTATCCGTTATTTCAGAGAAAGGCAATTTAGGGGCTATTAGCATTACGGGAATAAATGACAGAAAGTGCTTCTCATTAACTCACTAAATATGTCACATTTGTGGGACTCAGATCAGCGTCCCGCAAAAGGACACTTTGCTCTCTGCGCTGTATAAAATCTCATTTACGTAAACAGGTTTCCGCAGTTCAGCGTTTTTTTAAGACAAGTGTATGATCTCGACGCTGAACGCATATCATGTGGTTCCGCGTTCTTGTGCAGGGTACCCGTATAGTTAAATTTCATAAACAACAAACATAGATGTAAAAGTATGCTATTAAGTCTCGCCATCTGCGTCCTCCAGTGCCTTGTTCTGTCGTGATAGATGCACCTGAAAAGCAAAATATACATTTGCAACTGGCTAATATGCTTTTCATAAGTTTATAGCGATATAATTAGTAGGGATGGTGTGAACGTGAGGTTCACGTTCGCGTTCTGTGTGTGAACCTCAGAAAATTAGAGGTCCACGTTCGCAAACAAACCTTTTTCATATATTACAATTTTTCATGTCACTATAACATCTTTGGTTGAAATTATTCGCATATAAACTTAGGACCACTCTTTGCATGGCGCTGGCAGCTTAAAATAACACTAAACGAACATGCACCTTGCCAATCTCAAATATTTTACTTGCTTTGTTACAAAAGTATGCCAGGTCTAAAGATATTGAAATCGCCCAAACGTAGTGTGTAGGCTACTAAACTGAAAGACGCATAATATTTCAAATTGGCATTTCTTCACTGGCAAATAAATTTTACCATGCGGAATGGCATTTGTCTTGTGGGGTTCAGATTGATAGGACAGGAACATTTGGTGCCAATCATTTAGGCACCTATTATGGACAATTAAACATGTATGCATATTGTATAGATATATCGAAGTTTTCGGTCAGAATAAGGGCAGTCTTTTTCGGCCAAGATTATCTCGCTTCCGGTCGTTCTGGCGCACTTCAGGGAGTCGCATGTTACATAGGGTCACCATACGTCCTCCTTTAGGAGGATTTGTCTTCCTTTTTGGTAATTCGTCCTCCTTTACGGCTCTTATAGCGGAGATAGTGGATAGATTCGAGTGAAAATGGGCATAAATGACGCTAAATAGGAAATTCGTGGTTCGAAAGAAAGTGACGACCGTTTTTTTTTTCAGTCAACCAACGAAAAGTGTGAGAGAAAAATTTTAAAACTTTATTTCTGGAGTTGAGCCGGAGAGTTGACTTTTTTTTAGTCAACCAACCACAAGGTTGGGAAAAAGTTTACCATTTTTACCGGTATTTACTCCAGTATTCCAAGTTTGAAAATTTTGCAAAAGTGTTCTCCTTTCACGATTACAAAATATGGTAACCCCAATGTTGCATGGTCTAAGACTTCTTATGTCTTGGTGCGTCGTGGCCCGGTAATGGCCGACGCCGAAATGCTCATTTCTCTAAAGCATGCGTATTTTGCTTAAGGGAAGGGGAGGCCTACCCAATAACCAAGATACCTGGCAACATGAAATCGCACGCAGCGTAAAAATGTTCTGAAAAAGTTGTATAAATTTCCAAAAAATACTCTGTAATTTAAGTTAATTCACGAAATAATTTTGGGATACCTTAAAGCTCCTCCCCCCAATTTGGGGTTTGGGATGCGGCTGTAACGGTCCTGCTCCCAACTATACTGACAATTGGCTCAACGAGGATGCATCATCATTTAGCTTGCCCCAAATTTTTGAAAACACCCTCTCCATCAACACTATCAGTTAATCTGATCACATGGGCTTAAAAAGGATATATGTGTGAGAGTAATATGTTAAACTACTAATATTAATGACAAAATTCATTATATGAAAACAATTTCGCGCCGCGCGTGACCGTAACCAATCCCATACCATGACCACTCGCGAGTTCGGTGCGTGTAGTAAGCCGATATCATTGAATACATTAGTCTGGAGTTCACCGGAAATTGACATTTACAGGTTAACATGAATATTTGGCGTCCAGCTATGTTCATTACGACTATGCCTCGGAATGTGGACGTATAGGCTACAAGAGCAGTCGAAATGTGGCCGTGAATAGCAAAAAGGTTGGCCACCCCTGCACCACTTGGTACATTTTGTGACCTTTAAAACGTCAGCATGTACTTGATTAAGCTTTGTGGCTTATGCTGTGGCCTGAGTCGCCGCTAGCTATCGTGTACATCAGTGATTCCCAAGCGCGGCCCCGAGGGCCGCATGCGGCCCCCAGATAGACTTTTTGCGGCCCCCAAAATATATTAAGAAATCGATTTATGACTAAAAATAAACTTTATATTTATAAAATACTCTTGCTTGGCTTGGCATCTGTAGTTTTTAATTATAGAATTGCAGGAAAGTTGTGAGTATAGACTGCTAACGTTACGTCACTGCTGTTTCAATGCAATGTGCCCTAAGTTTCCAGTTGAACGAGCAGTAGCTATAGATATAAATAGGTATTGATAACTTTCAAAACCGAAGGGAAATCCTGAAAATATGGTAAATTTTTCCCACATCGTGGTCGCTTGACTAAAAAAGAAAAAGAGACTCAACTCCCGAAAAATACAGTTTTTCTTTCACATTAACAGGTGGTTGACTGAAAAAAGGTCAACTTTCCGGTCCAGCTCCCGAAATAGCCGCCGTAGCGTTCCTACAGTGCTGACTTAATGTATATCAGTCGAATATGGCCCTATATGTAACCAAAATCCTCAAAATAGAAGACAAAATCTCAAAAAAGAAGACATTTGGGCGTCCTCCGAGGACACTTTTAAAAAAATCAAAAAAGAGGACAAATCATCTTAAAAGAGGACGTATGGTAACCCTATGATAACTAGATGTGCAACACGTGACTCACGGCTGAATACGCCGAGATGTATACATGCTTAGCCGGCTAAAAGCAGCATAATTGGTAGTCCTATAATCAGGGCCGTAACTGCCGCAGCCCAAACCACCCAATTGAGGGGGGCCGAGCTCGAAGGGGGCCCAAAATTATTTCGTGAATTAGCATAAATTATAGAGTATTTTTTGACAATTTATGCAACTTTTTCAAAAATGTTTCGCGCTATGCGCGATTTTAATTCGACACATATCTTGATTATTGAGTACTCTTCCCCAAGAAAAAATACGCAAGATTTATAGAAATGGGCATATCAGCGTTGGCCATGACCGCACCGCAACGCACCAAGACATATAAAGTTTTAGGCCATATGACATGTGACTCCAAGAAATGAATCAGAACGATCGGCAGCGAGAAAGCCTTGGCCGTAAAGGACTGCTTTTATGCTGACCAAAAACTTCGAAATACGAAAAACTTCGTTATATATACAAAATACATATAGGTTTAATTGTCCATATAGGCGCCTAAATGACTGGCGACGAATGTTCTTGTCTTGGCAATCTGAACCTCACAAGACAAATACCATCGCACAGGAAAGAAAATTATGTGCCAATGAAGAAATACCAATCTGAAATCGTGTGATCTTTCAGTTTAGTAGGTTTGGGCAATTCTACATATTTTGATATAACAGACAGGAGGTCACGAAATAACATCATGTAAAGAAGTCATACCTAGGGGTTCACCTGCCCGAAGATGTTAATTTTACGGGGTCTGGAGTTTCAAAGACACCTCTCACTCAGCTTTACCGGTAAATCTGATTACGTGGGCAAATAGGACAAAGGACAACCATGCAATTCCCGATCTTATTCGCCGATTTTATCATGAATTATCGAAATATTCGCGCGTCGCGCTGTCTCACTAAACAGTACAACTTTAATTTCGTGGCAAAAGCGAACAACGGGATGCGGGGTCAGTTTATCACCCTATGGGAGCCCGGGGTCCTGAAGAAGTGCTGCTACGTTCCTGCCAACGGGTAGACCCCTGAGATGTTCAATTACTATTGAGGAGACTATACCTTTTCAAAAACACGTCACTCAGCTCTACCTGTAAATCAGATTACGTGAACAGAGACAGGATGAAAATTGATAGCAATACATGCAATTCCTTATCATATTAACCGATTTAGTCATGAAACTAAAGAAATTTCTCGCGCTTCGCACGTTTAGGCGAGAAAAGCTGATTCACTCAACGGACATCCGGTGCAGCAGATAAGTAGCGGTAAGCAGGGCATGGTATGGTATGGTATGGTATGGTATGGAAGTATGGTATGGTATGGAACGAAATTTCGGTATGGAATATGGAAGAGTGCAAGTATGGTATGGTATGGAAATTTCCCAAGTATGGTATGGAATGTGTTTTCCATACTTCCATACTTATTCCATACTTTGACAGTTTTGTCAGAACAATGTCAATAATCCTACTTTCGATATGTCAAATTGATTGCATACTACATAAAATCGCTCATTGTCTATGTTCATATCTCAAATTATGATTCATTACTCACCCATCCTGGTCGACATCTATTTGAAGACAACAAAGTTTCGCGACGCGCATATGAATGAAAATAATATTATTGATAATTATTTCGATTTAAATATCATAAAAATGAATGATATTTGATCGCTGTCGCGTTACAATTGCATTTCGTTTATCGTAACTTCCATTGCGTAAATAATCAATGTAGTTTTAACATCGTAGACTCCGAGAATGTATAAGTTACATCAATATTTTTATCAATTTGTTGAACTTGGCAATAATTTTCTGCGCTTTGGGAGGATGATCATCACGCAATATCCATTTGACGGAATCATCATTGTAATTCAAAAATATGTAGCTTGTCTTGAAGCGACGTTACGATATGCAGGCCTACAACACGCATGGTAACTTCATGAAATCTGGTTATTTATGATATAATGGACAGCGGACACCTTGATGTTCGCTAATGAAGCTAACGAGTGTGACCCACAGATTGGCGGAGAAAATAGACATTTGATTAGCTGTCGCAAAACGATTGTAATGATGTAAAATTTATTTAGAGATAAATCCCAATGCAGGTGTTTCCAACCGAAGGGGAATACCCCAATTGTAGGGAATTTAGGGCCTTCTGGTTGGGAATGGACTCACTTGGAAAACAAATTCTTTACATTATTAACGTCTGTATGAAATGCTGATCGTATATATCACTACTATTTCTTCGCTCATTTGCAATTAAGCAATTCGTATTATCAGTGCCTTCAATTAGCGAGAATCGATTGGACAGCGGCACGCGATCTCCCTCATATAGGTTGTTATTCATTGGTATGCGAAATGGTGTGATTGAAATCACCTGATTCGTTAAAATAAAACTTCATATGTATATGAAAATGTACTCACGGGAGATCGTGGAATCGCTAATTGATAGCATAGCAGGACTCGTTACTGATGAAATGACATACATTTCTTGCTACTCGAGTCATAGTAGCGTGCGACAGTGTAGGTTATGGTGGCTTATATGTTCTGTTGTGATTTCCAAGTAATCCCGTGTGTATAGGCCTACATTATACGTTCCTACATCGCTGACGATATATGATATAGAGAAACTGGGGATGTCATTGGTGAATCAGGGCTGTTTAAATGGATAATCTCATCCAAAATAATTAGAATAGATACGCCGGAACATTTCCACACATCAAAAATAAAATATCACTTGAGAGGTTGGTCAAGTTGCTAAAGTATGGAAAAAGTATCGAATATGGTATGGAAGAATGTTGCTATGGTGTGGAAAAATGTCAAGTATGGTGTGGAACGATTGGGCGGGTATGGAGTATGGAAGATTCTTATTCCATTCCATACCATACCATGTCCTGGCGGTAAGCAGCATACAGTTTTGAAATCTCTTCAGGGCAATAAAACTACTCCGAAATAGCCATGATGACTGTTTGGGTCCGTTTCATAGCCGTAGTATTTGTGCGGCCCGACCCTACTCTGAAATTCAAAATTTGGCCCTCACACCGAAAAAGTTTGGGAACCACTGGTGTGCACTGTACATTAATATATCACTTCACTGAAATGTAGGGTTGGAATTAGCAGTATGACGTCACATGACGTCATAAGGTTCGCGTTCACACGAACCTGAACCTTTTAGAGATTCACACGAACCTAATATTTTGTACATCGCGATGACTTATTCAATTTGGTTTTAATACCAAGTCCGCGTATAGCCTACAAACATCCGGTCAATTGACTGCGCAGAATGACCAAATTTCAAGTTTGTAAGCAACGTCATGAGTCCACTCATGACTGATTTCGGGAAGTGCGGTATGGCAAGTTGCCTGTACCGGGCACATGTTAGTTTAGCTTATATGAAAGATGTTGTACTGTAAGTAGGCTACGATAGCGATAGAAGGAAGGAAATATCCCACAAATATACTAATAATATTTAATTTAAGCATGCTGCAAAGTTATAAAGCCCATTTAATATATGTCTTTTACACAATCGGAGCCTTATTAGTTTGGGTTGAGTTGGTCTAGCTTATTTAGTTATCCTTGATGATCCATACGCCTTGGGAGGCCAATCAAGTAATTAACGAATCACTTTAAGTCACGCGAAGGCAAAACGGGATGTGAGAAACCGAAATACAAATTGGCGGAATCACCATTTCAGCGGATTGTCGGATCGCTGCCGATTCAGTTAAGCCCATCG
>KE600185.1:0-16019 GCA_000444245.1 Botryllus schlosseri | reverse complement strand
ATAGAGCAAATTGCGAGTGATATGCCGCAAATTAGCACAGAAGTGAAGCTCATGCGGGTATTTCGGAGTGAAAAATGGGGAATTTAGCTCTGAGCGAAAAGATGCCCTTTTTTTTTTAGTCAACCGATCACAAAGTGGGAAAAATTCACCGGTTTTTGAGAATTCTACTCCGGTTTCGCAAGTTGCAAATTTCTGAAAAAGTGTCTTCTTTTTAGATTTTCAAAATATGGCAAGCCTAATATTAGGCAATGAGGAATTTAGAGTCAAAGTATAAATATACCATCATTTTCACGTAATTATTCGGAACGATGGTAAACAGGAAACATTGTTAACTCTTTTTAATCACATCAACACATAGACAAGTCATTCTAAAGGACACCAAAATGTATGGGATGTTACAGCTTGGTCACTCCCGAGCAGTGTGTAGCTTATTGGTAAAATCGTCCCGCTGTTTTGGTAATTTCACTGGCAGGTTTTCCGAATTCGTTTTCTCGAAGCTTCAGCCGAATGAATGCGCGGTTACATCATAATCCCGACTTAAATTAACCCATGTTATAGCGACAGGGATCGGCAAGTCCTGGCACGCACGTCAAAAGTGGCACGCAAGATGATTTTTCATGGCACACTGAATGATTTGATTATTATAACTATATACTTCTTGCAAAAAGTGAAAAAAAGTTTCTAAAATGGAAAAAGCTCGAAGGTGAATCCAAATTATTTCGTAAATCAAAATGAAATAGGGTCTTTTGGGACAGATTTTATTTTTCTTCAGCATTTTCTCTGCACTTCCCAACTTCCCACGTATAGTCCGTCAGTGAGTCACAAAACAGAAGTCTATTACATGTGAGCATATGATATGTGTTGTAATCTGTAGGACTACCAGTAAACCTACTCAGGCAGACTTGTACAAACTACCTATTTACTTAGTTGATTGTCAATTAACTAACATTTTTTTGAGTAGTTCTAGTTGTAGTTGCGAATTTTGAAAATCGGGTAGTTCTAGTTCTAGTTAGGAGTTTTAAAAATTAAATGGTAAATCATCTATAATGATGAAACCTGAGTTGTTGTAAAACAGCATAACTGAGTTTTCGGTGAACTTGAATCCAATGGTTCTCTATCTTCTTTCAATCAGGACCTCTTTTGGACCCATAAATTCAAATGTGGATGCAACTATTTTTGGTCGGTAGCAGTTATCATCTTTATATACCACTCATCGTTTAAAGCAGGGGTCGACAACTCAAAACGGGCTGCGGGCCACTTTTCAAATTTTATCGCGGCCGCGGGTCGCATGATTTCAATGTGGTTAAAAATACCTATAGGCCACAGTTTGCAATCATTATTTTAAGACTTTACGTCAGTACAACGCTGATGCTCTATAACATTGGCGACGGGCATATTACCATAAAAGAAATATTATATACTCAGGACCGAAACAGCACTTCGTCAGGCCTCCAAAAAACATTGGTCCCTGCCCTAGATTGATAAACCAAACATATGGGGGTTTCATCCCCAGACCACGTTTTCATCTACGTAGCCGAAATGCCTATTTATGAAAATCATTCAACCCTAAATCACGCCCGGCGCAAAAAAAAATTGAAAAAAACTGCACTAATTATAAAAAATATCTCTAATCTATGTTCATTCACGAAATAATTTTGGGCCCCCTTCGAGCTCGCCGCATCCCGAATTAGAGGGTTTAGGGTGCAGCAGTTATGGCCCTGATTATACGTCACAAATACAAATGCAACAAAATTATATCATGATCATCCCTTTCATGGTACTTTGAACTATGAGCTAAGCACGACACCTGACAAAATTTGTCAGCGACTAAAGAATCGATATTGGGGGTAGCTAGACACAGTAACTGCTGGAAAACAATCTCATCGTAAAGCTGAATCTTATGAGCATCCCAATTCGTTTTCCAAGCGTCTTGGTCTTGGTAGTGTCTGTGACATTGAACGTTAAGGCAATGCTCCTATTCATATCATCTAATTCTCAAAATAATGGAATGCTATTATCTTCGCCAAAGCTGTATCAGCTAGTGAGGAATAGTGATGTTGAGCAACCAACGACAACAATACTTTTAAACTTCCATCAAATTCATCATTCAAAATGCTTTAATAAGCGTTCTTACAAAATCTCAGATCAGGTCGCGGGCCATAAAATATGACCTCTCGGGCCGCCTGTTGGTGACCCCTGGTTCAAAGATTTGATTATTAGCTCGATACCTAACTTATTTCCCTACATTATCTTTCTGTCCTGCAGACTTAATCGGTCAATGCATTTTATGACAGCATACTGCTCTTTCATAAAACATAAAACGCAAACAATAAACATTGTATTGATGGTATATTATGTAGAATAGAATTGTTCACTCCGGTACATGACCAAAATATGTGGATCTTTAAGCTTGTTTTGAAATAGTAAAAGTAACAGGATGTCTGATTTTCCAAGGAAAAAAGTGCTTGTCATGATAAATTGTACTTATCATGCCAATTCTTCTTCTCCAGTTTCCGTATACTGTCACTTTTTATTGGAATGGAGGAAAGCTGTTTCTGAACTGTTTTTCTTTTGGTTTTTTGCCATGATATAAAGGGCTTCTTCTGCATTGTCTATTATAGACAACCAGATGAATGGAGACTGCTTGCCAACAGGTCAACATGAAAACTGAAGTGCATGTTAATTCACAATAGAAATAAACGCAAGTATATTTGGTTGGGGGGAGGGTGGTCGCATACTTTCAACAGTTAGTTGGAGGTGGTTACATATTAAATCGCAAGCTGTATCGTCGCAGCTGAAGCAAAATGACTATAATGACACCTCACATGGGTAGAATCTTCGAAAAAATATATTCAGTTATCATGATTCAGAGGCTATTCATGTGTTTCTTATAGCAATTTAACTCATGATAGTGGTGCAAAACTCTGCATGAACTACTTTCTACTTTACAAAAACCAAATTAGTTAAGTCAGAATACTGTACAGGTAGATGTTGAAATAGTTGTAAAACATTACAACTTCAGTAAGTACTGCAAGTAGTTATAATATACTTGAGTACCTCGAAAAAGTAGAAATATTCAACATAGGTAATATCTCAAAAATGTGATGTGATAGAGAAAAAATAACGTCAGATTCGTATTAGGTACAGAGGTGGTCAGTAACGAAGTACTTCTACTTTTTCGAAGTACTCAAGTAGTTTTCATCTACTTTTGGTACTTACTCAAGTAGATCTGATTTTCGCTACTTCTACTTCGTAATATTTTGTGATCTACTTACTTATTTTTCGCTATTCTCAGTTTGTCAAGTAGAAGTAGTTTAATCCACTAATCTGGAAGATAGCCTGAGGAATTTTGGGGCTGTTTTCACTGATTACACTGGTCAACAAAATGATTTTTTTTTTTTTAGGCAGAACATCTGAGAGCCGTTTCTGGGGTTTTTGAGGTTACTGATTACGAATATCACATTAGATTTGTCAGATTGGCTCGCTGTCAGAAGATATTTATACCCCTAAAAAAGCCCAAAATTACTGTATTCACCCTCAAAAATTACACTGGGTGGGAAGAAAATCGTAGTTTTTTCTAATTTTATACTGCGCATAAATGGCTAATTGTCTATGAAGAACCCTCATGTCATTCTCAGTGATTCTATCAATAATAACATGGCATGATGCGAAATATTTGTTTGTCAAAAAAGCAGTTTGTCAAGCCTAAAAATTGTACTTTTCCAAAACGGAAATTCATCTTCTCCTGTATCAATTGGTCACTCAACCAAGATTAAAGAGGAGTATAAAAACTATAAAAATGGTCCTTGAAAGGCTTAACTACAATACTTATATGTGTCTCATTTCTTTTGACTGGTAAATGGATAATTTTCCACTGAGTCAACGAAGTGAGTATACCCAGTAACCCTTTCAAGCGAGAAGCTTATATCTGGTATCTGGTATATTCGAATACCGATGAAAGATTCCAATTTTACATTAGGAGGAGTTCACAGCATGTAATTTCTCCTAAGATGTAGTAAATAAAACTTTTTAGGTGATCACAAAGCACCCAACTACAAACAGTTGGTCCGAAAATTCGTATCTGCATATCGAAAACTCGGAACAAACATGAGCATAAAAGCTCACTTCCTGTTCAGTCCTCTTGATATATTTCCCAATCATCATGTTGATTAGCAAGGGGAGAGGTTCTAACAAGACATCAGAACAACAATAGAATGATACCAGGGCAGATGAGATGAACCATTGATCATAGTATGTCAGACCGTTGCCGGAACCTTTCGAGAAACTGCACTAAATAGCTTACAGGCGAAAATCGTACAAAAAAAACAATTTCGATTTAAAATATATCAAAAATATTGTATTCCAACTGATTATTTCAAATTTACAATATGTGGTTGACGTAAAACTGATTGAATTAATGCCACGTAATTTGAGTATCTAGGTAAATACTTCTATACATGACTGGAGTTTATTCATGTACATGATATCCGTGAAAGTCTGCAACTATGATAAATCTAATACCCCAAAATATAGTGCTGTTGCTGTATTTAGATTTAATATAGTCTTCTGTGTGTAAAAATAACAAGGAGATTGAATTTCTAAACTTTATAGTACCACTAAGCCGATTTTACATCTAGTCATTACCGCGAAAATGGGAGATTTTGGTCAAAACAGCCCCATGGGTTATCTCCACAACAAGAGCCAATTTGAAAAAACTAAGGTCATATCCGGAATAAGTGCCCTTCAGAACCCCCAAAACCACTCTTACTTTGTCTGCCTAAAAATATGTGTTGACCAGTGTTATCAACATTCAATTTTGATAGAAGTTGAGTAAAGCCGGAATTTCCGTCGCGCTTCGCGCTCAGTGGATACGGAGTATCCAGTATGATTTCACGAAAGTATCGGTGAATATAATTTGGGTAGCGGGTTGGCATGGTTCCGTTCACACCACATTGTCGCCTTTCGCCCATATGAAATATTTCACCACAGTATATATGGCTCATCATAACGTTTGAAACTGATGTTTGGCAATCTAGCTATTACTTATCATATCGCAATCTAGCAGTCCATGGCGTGTCCTAATCTGAAAAAGTAAACTGAGTTTTTTTCAGTTTTAGAGCTGTTTTAGCATACTACCTCTGAAACTTTTTGTCTTTTCACATGAAATACAAATTCCGCTTTTAGAAGTAGGATTTATGTTTCACTTTCAATTCCCATTATCGTATACTTTGAGGTCTAATTATTATCAGGGCGTTTGTCTCGATAACATACATGTTGGAGTATAAAAGCAAGTGTAGTAATGCCTTTAATTACGGAAATAATGCTACTCAATATGGCATTTTTACGACCCACCATATTTTTTGATAACGTTAACTAATCGCGGAAAGTGTTCACACCGTATCATACACAACTCTTCGTATTGCTCATCGACTAAACTACGGGCCCTATAATATGAGGGAGTGCGCCAAACCATGATCTTTTCTAAAACTTGTTGTTCGATTAAACAGAGGATTAGTATCGCTTTTCCTTATCAATACTATCATTTTCATCCCATGATGTAGACCAGGGGTTCTCAACCCGCGGCCCGCAGGCCGCGACGTCTTCCATTATTACCGCAATTACTGCTGGCTACATTACTATTGTTACATATTTATTGTATTTGTAATTGTAATTTACTACTCATTCTTTGTTGTGCTCTAGTTTCTTGATAAATGCTCTAGTTGATTGTTTTATGTTTTGAATCGGTATTCGGCTGGAGTCTTGTTCAAGAGAATCCCGCTGTATTGTAGTACACATTTAAAGAGTGTTTAACTCACCGCAAATGTTTTGAACAGAAACAAGAACAAGGAACGGGAAATCAAACGGCAAAAACTGGGTTTGTAATTCTGCGTGGAAAAATGAATTTGCTTTCTCAGATATAAATGGAAAACCGATGTGTCATATTTGTCGAAGAACGGTTGTCGTAACGAAGTGTAGAAGCTTAAAATGATACCGCGACAGTTTCTTCTGTATAGTTGTTATTAGTTATAAATATATCGCCTGATCTTAGAAAACGTTACCAGCTAGGTGTCAAGCCGGAAATCCATATTTAGAGGAGTTGTTAAATTGCCAACTACGTTACAAACACATCGTTCAAAATTGCTTGGTAGATCGCTAACCCCAGGAAATATGCTAGAGAAGGTATTATTTCAATAAGACGTTGACATTCTGGGCGAATACCCGCTGTTTACCAGTCTTAGCAGCAAGGACAACATCACCTGATAAATTTCGAAGCTACAGTTATCTGATGCAACCGTGACTAGAAGAGTAACAGCAATGTCTGTTGATCTTTTATCGCATGTTCTGAAACACGTTGCCGCATATAGACTCACTTTAGCCACCTGGCATTGGACGAATCCACCGACTCCCCAGACATTGCATAGCTAATTATCCAGGTGCATTTTGTCAGAGTGGACATATTCGTAGAGGAAATGTTGGCAGGGCAAACGTGGGGATGGGACCAGCGTAAATCATCAACTTGACCAAGCTTACTTCTGTAACTATGGTGCAGGTCTCCAGCCATGGAAGGAAAAGAGAAGGGTTGATTGGTTTGCTCAGAAATGACCACGAACGCCGGACTGGGACTCAAAGTGGCCTCTCACGAAAAAGTTACCGTAATCAAACCTTCTCGCTCACGCATTGAAACACGCAGTTCGGTTATATAGTGGAAAGGTTGGTTGGTGCATATACCGAATTGGCAACAAGTGTATTGCACGCTCCATTACTTGCGCCGCTGGAAGAGACATATTCTAACAAAAAACAGCAACCGCAAATTTACGAATGCTGTCCATTAATGCCTTAGACTGCATAAAAATATACTAAATGCCCGTATAGGACTGGTAAATAGGCCACAGTAGCCTAAATTTATTAGTAGCCCATAAATACATGGCAATAATGTTCTGCGGCCCGCAGCGATTTTTGCTGTTGAAATGCGGCCCGTTATACAAGGGAAGTTGAGAACCCCTGATTTAGACGGACGCTTATGCTGTCGAAAAATGAATATCTCCTGGTATGCATCAATATGAATCAAGCTCGGCATCTTTCGAATAGCTTAATTTCCACCTTTTCACAATCCATGCGAACGAATTACAATTGTTTTCTTAACTACTTACTTACTTTCTTACTACTTACTTGAGTAGATTTAAAGTCAGTCAATTCTACTTTTACTTCAAGTAGTTTTAGGTTGCTTTTGAAAGACGTACTTCTACTTGTACTTAAGTAGGTTTTTTTCGTCGCTACTTTTACTTCTACTTGAGTAGCTTTCTTGACTATTTTGACCACCTCTGATTAGGTAGAGGTTGACCCAAAAAAGTCCTGGCGCAAAAATCATGAAGACTAGTGTAATTGTTATAAGGGCATTGACACAGGAAAACGTTGATTTGCGGTGAACATGTCTTGAGTTTGTATGGCTTCAGGATAAATTGAATCATGAAGGTGTTAGGAAAATTGATTATCCAAGTTTACCAGAAAGAGATGTTAGAAAAATACTTACCAGTCGTATTTCATTTCTAACAGTCCCCTGTCCGAATAAAATTCTTCAGTGATGCAGATATTTACGGCTTGAGGATCATAAGTTGTGAACACCACACGCATTTCAATGGTATCTAAAGATGAAGATGGTATTCGTAAATCCATCAGACTGCTGTCACACTAACACATCTATTTGATTTAGGAAGTGAAGCAAATATCCATACTAGATAAAAATAGATATATCAAATTGCAAAATACAACGTAGTACATGTTCAGCAATTGTGATATATGAAGTTATGGAGTGCAATCAATCAATTTCGTCTTAGAATAATCGTAATTAGTATAAGTCTCAAGTCATTCTAGTATGCTCCAACAGCAGCAGCATAAACAATGAACCAATTGGTGAAAGTAGTTTGTATTGTAAAATCTATGTACATAGAGTCAATCAGAACCAAGTCGAATGGTCAGGATACGAGTTACAAACGTCAGAAACATTAATAAAAAGTAGATAGAGATTTGAAGTAACTGCTTACCATCTGCTTTTGGAGGAGTAGCAAACTGGAGCTTGGTTGCAGGTGCAAGAAAAAATTGTTCATTGGATTCATTTGTCTCAAGACTCCCAGGAACAGATACCTTGCTTTCATGTTTAGATCTGGCTGAAGCTGATAAAGTATTGTTGTAATTGGGACATGAACGATATTATGTAAAATACGCAAAGCCATTCCTCTAAGAATTAGTCAAAACGTACGTGGTTGAGTTCCCTGCTCATAGTTTCGAAAATTAGATGTTGATTTCTCAACTGATGGTCCTGTAAAGTTTTTAAATATTGCAGCATTATCAAAATCAATTGGATCACAAAGAAGTTTATATCAAAATATTCTTTTATTAGAAGTTGATCATAATTTACCTGGTTGCATGTGCAGGACATTTTTTGTAACTTCAGCCTCTGAACCTAAAGAAGATTATGGAATAAATCTTGGTGGAATAAATTATGGTCATCATATAATTGTTTATGAAACATTACAAAAGAAAGATTTGCAATAGTTTTCATTTATGAGAATGTTTATGCTTTGAGTGGCACTGCATGAAACAGAACAGCTTTTAAAGCTTATCGCTATCATAACTGTTGAGACTTCGGTGTAACAGTCACGAACTTGAAGCCAAGATACTTATCTCATTGTTTCATAAATTTTAAGCAAGATCTTAGCAACTATTTTGACAACCTCCATTCACGTGTGAATCATTTTTCATTGCTCGTGAGTGACCTTTGTAACAAACCAAGTCAATTTATTCACTTGATACAGTGTCTGTTGTAAATTTATTAGTCTTCTTAGTCCTTTGTTTCAAACCCGAATATAATCGAATGGATACATTTACTGACGTTGGAGACTTGAAAAAGTTACCAAAATTATTGAAATGAAGATTAAGATCATTGAAAATTAATGAATGAAGAATTGTATACATCATTTGTGTTTCTTTTTTCGTTATGTTTCTATTCACATGAATTCTGTAAGAAAATGTGCTAATTCAAACATTGTTTATGATGTTTTTCAGTAATTCCGCAATCCGCATTGATAGGTAAATGCTAGCCAAAATCTTAATTCATTGTCTCTAACCCATCAATAGCACACTGATTTCATATACCTGTTTTATATTTAAACACATTCTGCAACAAACAATATATGCATGTTTCATTCTCTAAATCTAATGCCCCTACAACATAGAAAATTTTTAGATTGAATGCATTATGTTGGTCGCCCAAACCTCACTAGCACATGTGGTGTCTTCTATCAGTTTTGTTATGATTGTTGTTGTTGCGAATGTGTGCATTAGTACCTAGATCAGTGGTTCCCAACCTGGGGTCCACGGACTCCTTGTGGGTCCGTGAGAAAGCATTTGGGGTACGTGATTATCTTGATGAGTTTTGGCAAAATATGGGAAAGTGATTTTTTTTTACCTTAATTTCTCTTATGCACATATGCCAAGCTCAAGTAATCGAGAATGATCTACCGATATGTATTAAAGATACAATCAATCAATCAATCATTGAGTTATACAATCAATCATTGACTTATATTTTTCATCTGAACAAGTCACACACAATGTACAATGCGATGAAACGAACAGATGGGAGGATGTCGAACGACACGAAGTTGCAATCCTTTTAATCTCACATCCACCTCGGCCTAGAGTCAATATATGCTGCTGCCTACAATGTGTACTGAGCATTGACCTTACACTACAAAAGTACATCTACCGCCAGTCCTCCAAACATGTCAATTACAGTCAAATCAGGATTGACTCGTATATTACCTAATAGAAAGCATACAGTTTAGTTCAGGGGTCGCCAACTCAAAATGGGTCGCGGGCCACTTTTCAAAATTCCTAGAGGCCGCGGGCCGCATGACATCACTATCGAGATTAAAGTAGGCAGCGCAGTTTAACAACCACGTCTGATAACTCTACGTTAGTACAATGCTGTGCTCTCTAGCATGGGCAACGGGCATAGTCTCCACAAAAGAAATAATATTTTATTGAACAAACACAAATCCAACAAAAAATATCAAGATCATCAATTTCATTATATTTTGAGCTATGAGCTGTGCACGATACCTGACAACACTCTGTAGCGCAAATAAAACAAGGGTGGCCAACCTATTTCCTATTCACGGCCGCATTTCAATTACTCAAATAGCCTGCGGCCGCATTCCGGTGCATAGTCGTAGTGAACTAACTGGGGCCAAATGAAAAATACCCACGTTAGACTGTCCATGTCCATCGCCGTTACACTCCGGACTAATATATTTACGCATATCGACTTATTGTGCGCACCGAAATCGTCATAATAAAAAGAGTTACACGGATTATACCTGCAGTCGTGCGAAGCGCGAAAAAAATATCAGGTTTATGAGTGAATTTCTTCATAAAATATTGGTATAGTTTCATATATCACTATAAAATATTTATCCTTTTTCGGCCAACGTGATCTGATTCACCGGTAGAGCTGATGCAGGGGTTGTCTTCGAAAACTTATGCAAGTTATTAATGCTGTGCTGCATCTTTGGTTCGGTCAATTCTTATTAGTCCCCTTCGTTGCATGCAGTAGCCTAATTTCTTGACCTCCCATCAGATTTGTCGACAGTCAATTCGTAAATTCAAGTTTCATAATTACGGCTGCCAACACATATCCTAATTGAATTAAATGTCGACAGCCGCTTAATTTTCCTTCTACTATCGCAGATTGGCCACCCCTGGATTAAAGAATCGATATTTGGGTTAGCTAGACACGGTAGTCTGCTTGCTGGAAAACGATCTCCTCGTAAAGCATGGTCTTTTGGAGAGCCCGAAGTCGTTTTTCACGGGTCTAGGTCTCGGCAGTGGTGGACTATTGCACATCAAGGCAATATGCCCATTCATACCAGCTAATTCTTCCTCCATGGAATGATATTATCATGCCGAAGTCGTATATCAGCTAGTGAGGAATAGTGATATTGGGCACAGTAGAATGGCCTACTTTGAACAACAAAAATATCAACTTCAGCATTTCAAAATGCTTCACTAAGCGTTCTTTGAAATTTTTCCAAATCAGGTCGCGTGTTAGTGACCCCTGGTTTAGTTCAAGAGAGGCAACTATGGGATTAGCAATTGTGTTGTGTTCAGATTGCTGAGCAGTAATTTCCTCTGATCACGCAAGCGTGACGACGGGTGTTGCGTATCTATCCGTAGGTTAGTTATCTATAGTCTGTTCGCATCGATTAGATGCCATTCAGTTTTGCGATGTCACTCTTGAGCCAACATGACATAATAATCGCTAATCAATATATTCTGAAAGCTCTAGTACCGGCTAAGAAAACTGGTTAATCTTGGATAATTAATCTTGAAATTTTCTTCACGCTAGGCTCGATTCAATGCGACTTCATTTTTTCGATTTTAATATAGCCCGTCGCAATCCGAGCCCCACAGTACAGATGCGAACAGTGGAAAATAATGATGCACCCCCTATAGAAATGCCGACTTGGAATCGTGAGTTCCTCATGAAAGAAATTTATGTTTCTGGTACGTTTGGGAGATTCCATTATCTTTCCACTATACCGACAATCCTGATGGGAGGTCAAGAAATAACAACACGCACTTTGTTGCTAATAACGATTGGCCCACCATTTATAACTTGCCCTAAATTTTCGAAAACATTCTCTCCCTCAACTCTACCGATGAATCTGATCGCATTGATGAGAAAGGATAGTAATGATAGTAATATGTGAAACTGCGAATATTAATAACGAAATTCATTCGTGAATTGGAAAAAAATTTCGCACTTGGTGCGACCACAGCAGTTTCCAGTGATTATTCATAACATGACCACTATGTAGCGAATTCGGTGCATATAAGAAGATGGTATGAAAAAGTAGATTAATCCGAGTTCACCAGAAATGAATATCCATATATTAAAATGCTGTTTCGCGTCCATTTAGTTCGGGGGTGGGCAAACTACGGCCCGCAACACAGTTTGGTGCGGCCCGCGAGAGTCTCAAGAAACTTATTAAAATATTGATAAAATGCGTACTAAAATTCTACAGGGACTTAATTAAATTTTTTCTTACTCTATTTAACATGTTAATTCTAAAGTAAATACTTCGTGTATTATTTTTGATGTATAATTTCTGGCGCGACAGCCCGACCTCAAGGCCCACGCATTTTGAAAGGTTTGAACTGCTAAACATCACAGAAATCCTAAACGGGATTGATATAATTTGGATCAGGAGTGTGATTTCAGATTGGCCACTCCAGCAACGTTTATTAATTTTAGTGCTGTGCTTGGAGAAAACGATTCACGAGTGAAAATATATATTCGTTCTCTGTATGCGTAAAACAGGGTGACCAAACTGCAGCCATAGAAGGAAATTTGTGCGGCCGTTGACACGCAATTCAAATAGTATGTGTTGGCGACTGTCGACATGCAATTTGAATTTACGAATTGACTCCCGATTTCTTGAAAGATTTTAATTAGTCTTGAAATTTTCTTCGCACTGCGCGCGGTTCAATTTAACTTCCTTTTTCTATTTTAATATAGTAGCGCTCTTTGCCATCAGAGCCCCACAAAGATGCGAAAAGCAGAGGAAAATGATGCGCCTCATATAGAAATACCAACTCGGAATCGTGTGCTCCTCACAATTCCGGCAATCCTGATGGCAGGTCAAGAAATAACAGCATGCAACAAAGTGACTAACAGCAATTGGCCCACCCGAAGATGCATCATGATTTATAACTTGCCCTAAATTCTCGAAAACACCCCCTTCATCAACTCTTTCGGTGAATCCGGTCGCATGGGCTGAGAAAGCTTACAGTTTGATAGTAATATGTAAAAATACCGGCACTTCTTCGTTATTCCCCACACATCCAGAAGTGATCACCATGAAACCAATAAATGATTCCCATGAACATGTTAAAATTTATAAACGTCAAAATGAATTGTTTTTCGCGTTGGGATTAGGGCCAGGGGAATATTAGGGTCGGGGAAGGGAATATTAGGGTGGGTTTGGGTCAAGGTTGGGACATCCTAAGATTAGGGTCGGGGTGGGAGGTATTCGGGTTTTTTGGGGTTGGGTTGGAGATATTAGGGTTGGGGGAGGGGGTATTACGATGGGTTAGGGTCAAGGTTGGGATATCCTAGGATTAGGGCTGCGGAAGGGGTTATTAGGGTGGGTTAGGATATCCTAAGATTAGGGTTTCGGGTGAGGGTGCTAGGGTAGGTTAGGGTCAAGGTTGAGTATCCCGAGATTAGGGTTAAATTTGGGATCAGGGTATCCCGAAATTAGGGTTTGAAATATTGTTATCTTCCCTGCCAACCCTGATCTTAGGATATCCTAACCCCATCACCATCATTGACCCTAACTCACCCTAATATCCCCCTTCCCCATCCCTAATATTCCCAACCATAATCTTAGGATATCCTAACCCTAACCCACCCTAATATCCCCCTCCCCATCCCTTATCTCCCCAACTCTAATCTTAGGATATCTTAAGCCACCCCAATATCCCCCTCCCCATCCCTAACATCTCCCGACCCTAATATCCCCAAACCTAATCTTAGGATATCCTAACCTAACCCTAACCCACCCTAATATCTCCCTCCCCATTCATAATATCTCCCGACCCTAACCCATCCTAATATCCCCCTCCCCCATCCCTAATATCCGTCTATCCCACCCCAACGCGAAAAACAATTCCTTTTGACTTTTATAAAATTTTCTGTTTATGTTCATGGGGAAACATTTATTGGTGTCATGGGGATCATTTTTTCGATGTGTGGGGAATAACGAAGAAGTGCCAAAATACCAATATTAATGGCAAAATTCATTAGTGAATCTGAAAAAAATACTGAAAACAAAAGAATACAAACAGTTCTTTGTCATTTCGAGTGCCCATTCGCGATTTAGGTTCGTAGGCTATATAGTAAGCCTATATCAGTAAATAGACGAGTCCGAAGTTCACCGGAAATAGACGTAGACACTGTAACATGGGTATTTGGCGCCCAGATCGTTCTTTACGAATAGGTCAAGGAATGCGGCCTTAGGCTATACATGAGTAGTCGAAATGCGGCCGTGAATGGCCAAAAGGTTGGCCACACCTGTCGTAAAAGTAGGCTATTTATATTTTATCTACACATAGTAGAAGCGTGTTTTAAGCTAACATGGTTTTGATGCTGTCAACATTGTGTGTCCTGGAACTGGCCGAAAAGTGGAATTAGCAAATCTAAGAACAGATACCTGCTCACCGATTTGAATTTCGACCCCTTTTCTAAGAATTAGGAAACCGACTTTTATCCAGCTGGGCAATTCCCTGCACATACAACCGATGTGACCACCACTACCTCTTCAAATCTCTTGAAATTTGGTACACGCACAGATGAGTTAATTCCAAGCAGGATGAACTTTATTTCATGAAAATTGGACTTTGGGATCAAAAATTACGTCACTTTGAAAATTGACAATTTTCTGCTCATTGCGGGTCTGCACTTTCAGGTTTTATCAATGCAATATTCAAGAAGGTGTAGCTAGATGTTAGACGACAGTTGAGATACGGCACTTGGATTATTTGAAGCTTGTCTGATCGTCTATATTTCCAAGTGAAATTTAATGCCCTGTAGGTTAGGGTCAAAGGTTAAATTGAGGGGGAATTTGGTCAATGGTCTAAAATCAGTCAGGCGTTACACGATTTAGACTACGGATTGCTCAAAAACATATTTAAATATTTTGGAAAATAGGATCTTAAATGAAAGTTTGCTTCAAGGAGACTTCGTTCATAGCTGTTTGATTTTGGTTTTTAGACCGTAAAGTGATGAAATTGCAGTTTCAAGAGCACACTTCATTTTCACGTGGAAATGCAGTAGTAGTACGGTGTTTTCGGACATCTATTCTGGGGTGCGTGTGGACATCATGTCTGGGGTGCGTTCCGACATCATGTCTTGGGTCTGTTAGGACTGTGTTGCCATTCGAACATCGTGTCTGGGGTGAGTTCGGACTGTTTTGTCCCTCGGACATCTTGTATGAGGGGGGTGTTCAGACACCATGCCTGGTGTGTGTTAGGACTGTGCTGTCACTCTGACATAGTATCTGGGATATGTTTGAGTTGCGCCAGACATGACTCAGACCTGATATCTGCGCACTAATTTTATCCGGACATGCTCCGGAACTGATACCTGCGCACTAAATACCCCCAGGCATGGTCCGGACCTGATATCTGCGGGCTTAATGGACACATACATGCGTCAGACGGGATACCCACGTCCTAAACGACATTTGGCCTATATATGACCTCTATATTTGCGGGTAATGCTGATATCTGCGATAGCTGGGTATATCTACAGCAGTGATAGCTGAGTATAACCACAGTAGTGATAGCTTTGGATGTACTCAGCTATCTCTACTGTGAATGTGGATATACTCTGCTACCACTACTGTGGATATACCCAGCTATCGCTGATATCAGCAAAAACGCGTCGTTTAGGACGCGGGTATCACGTCTGACGCATATCTGTGTCCATTAAGCGCGCATATATCCGGTTCTGACCATGCCTAGGGGTATTTAGTGGGCAGGTATCAGCTCCGGAGCATGTCCGGATAAAATTAGTGCGCAGATATCAGGTCTGAGTCATGTCTGGCGCAACTCAAACATATCCCAGATACTATGTCAGAGTGACAGCACAGTCCTAACACACACCAGGCATGGTGTTTGAACACCCCCCTCATACAAGATGTCCGAGGGACAAAACAGTCCGAACTCACCCCAGACACGATGTTCGAATGGCAACACAGTCCTAACAGACCCAAGACACGATGTCGGAACGCACCCCAGAATAGATGTCCGAAAACACCCTACTACTACTTCTTTCCATATGTAAATGAAGTGTGCTCTTGAAACTGCAATTTCATCACTTTACGGTCTAAAAACCAAAATCAAACAGCTATGAACGAAGTCTCCTTGAAGCAAACTTTCATTTAAGATCCTAT
>ATSW01051640.1:0-10174 GCA_000444245.1 Botryllus schlosseri | reverse complement strand
AAATTATACGATATATACAGTCCACATAATAATTATTTATTAATTATTCAAAATAAAATGTTACAATGAATATTTATTGCAAATCACTGCAACTTTGGCTGTTTCCGACCAGTTACTAGTTCAGAAATGCGGAACTCCGGTTATGAATCACTGACCTTGAAAGACTGGATATTGACATCTACAAGCAGAGATGATCAGTAAAGGAGTATTTCTACTTTTACAGAGTACTTAAGTACGTTTTGCGTATTTGCACAGATTACTCGAACAGTTAAGAGTTTAGCATATGCTTCTACTCGAAAGTTTTTCAGGCTTCCCTGTTACCTACTCGGTAATCTCTACTTTTACTTGAGATGGAGTAGAAATTTACGTTTCTTCTATTTCTGCTTGAGTACAAACGACGAGTACTTTAACCATCTCTGCCTGTTAGTCATAAGAAGTTGATCAATATTATCACTCTAGCAACCGCAGATTGCAGTTGGCTGACTCCCTACGATACCATGCTGTGACGTCACTAAAATGGCCGATATTTTTCTACCTGTAATGACTGATGACGATGTACTTTGAAAGTGTGACTCTCATTGTCTTACATATCATCAATGTGTCCATCCCCGGCCGTTTTTGACGGAATAAAGAATTCTTAACAAGATATCTCTTGTTAAAAAAACTGTAAATCAGACCTTTCTTTATGTTTGTTTCCAATCGCGCATCACTTTCAGCCATCGTGCCCAGTAATTTGCATGACTAGTGTAACGCGCTGCCAATTAGCGAGAAGCGTGTTGCCAATTAACGAAAAGCGTGTTGCCAATTACCGTGAGTCGTCTGCATAGCACGCCATCTCCTGCTGAGTTAGTTTGCCGTTTGTACGCGAGCGAAATTAGGGTATGGATTGCCCATTCCTCGCTAATTCATCGCATCAATGGCAGGCCTGAACAATCACATACACAACTGGCCATGTGGGCAAGATATAATCGCTCGCGTAATCAGTTTCATCTCCAACAGGCCTGGTGCGCACGACGTAAACGTTGGTCTGAGCAATCAGATATGCAATAAGCCTCGTTCGCAAGATGTCGTGTTGCTGGTCAGAACTATCGCGTCGCCGGCCTCGTAGACTTGGGCTGCTTTACTATCGTTTAGAGAAAATGCCGTTAGTTGCATAATGATTAGCGTTCAATATGTCATGATTTTTCAAGTGTAAAATAGCAAAACAGTGACATCGTATACTTAAACACAACTATTCATGTATTGCGAACGCAGGGTGCGTACTATACATGGGTACTGGCTTTTTCCCAGAATTTGGATGCCATAATCAGGGTGCGTATTATACGTGGGGACGTACCATACTTGGAAATTTATGGTAAGTCGAAGGGTCCCATACGTTAGGCAGGTAATGAAAAGTAGCTACTTTCGAATTTGCAAGATCTATCATCGCGACAAATGTTAACTGACTAATTAACTATATTAGGATCTTGGTTGCTTTCACACCCTATTTAGCGTCCACTTGCAACGTAATAATTTTATTTATTACACGAGCTTTCGGAGCTCCGCTCCTTCTTCAGGTGTTAAAAGAAGGAGGAGCGGAGCTCCGAAAGCTTGTGTAATAAATAAAATTATTACGTTGCAAGTGGACGCTAAATAGGGTGTGAAAGCAACCAAGATCCTAATAATATCTATATCGTCTGCTATCGGTTCAAAGAATTAATTAACTATAGCGATATACAATCTTTGAAAATATATTCACTATAATTTATAAATTGGATTATTTTACGTTGAACTATGACAATTGCAGTCATGACAGTGATGCAAACTTATCACAAATGTTACTGAGCTCTCTACAAAATTCAATTTGTATCTAGTAAGACGCTTGGCCTTAAAACTGCTCAATTAGAAGTGAAAGTAGCCTGTACCACTTGAGTGACGGTGAACTATGCCAAACCTATTTGAGTGCACCAAAAAAGTAATGACTTCGTTATTCACCACATCTGAGTTGACTCCGTCCTATATACGATTTTGATCCGATACCGATAAAACAAACTTTATGTTGATATATTATACCGATATCCAGAAAATATGGCATCCAAGGTTACTTGCATTTGGAAAACTCCGAGCGTTTATTTGGTCAACTTTGCATTCATTGCTTTGCTCGTACTAGAAATAATTTAGAACAGCCGTTCATGACCTTTACTAACCATCGGAACACTAACGCTTCCGCAGAACTTCAAATTTTAGCTGAGTCATAGAGACATAAATCTACCACAACACACATCTAACTAGTAACTACACATCCAATGCATTACTATAAATACTGCTGCACAAAATCAACTGAGCAATAACGGAGTGTAAAAAGAACGAAAACATAAAATTATAAGTTATATCCAAAATAAAATATTACAATGAATATTCATTGCGAATCCGTGTGACTTTTGCTATTCCTTATCAGATACCAGTTCAGAAATGCGTAGCTTCTCCTCGGAGCCTCGGATAATGTCATTGTATTATAAGGCCGATTTTCAACAGCGTGGAGATCAATTTGGCATTTCAGGGGAACGGGGCTTCGATTTCGCACCCCAATCTCCCTTGCGTACGCTGTAGTGCTCTTCAACCTTTTTTGTCGTGGTACAACCTTTCAACTTTTATTCGAAACACCCCTGACCACATAACACACTGATTCTAAAGTAAGCCTAATCCAGGTGCGGTCAACCTTTTCGCTATTCACGACCTTTTTCGATTAGATATATAGCATACAGCCGCCATGGCATCTCGACGTCATACACTTACGATAAATTAGCTACTGGAATCTTGGCACCGCGAATGGCCCTTATGTACAAAATTTTGTGCCTGAGGCTTACCATATCTATGCACCAAAATCGGGAGTTTAAATGCTATGGAATGTTATCTGGATTCCTTTTCTATGTGGAAAATAATTTCGTCGATACGATTGGATGTTTCATATGATATGGTCAAATATTTTTCCATTCTTTGTCCACGTGGTCAGAGTAACCAGAGCTGATGTAATGGGTGGCTTTGAAAATTTTGGGCACAGAAATGATGATGCATGTTCTGGTTTTTATTAATCACTTTGTTGCATGTTGTTATTTTTGACGTCCCATCAGGATGGTAGGCATAGTCGAAATATATATTGGAATCGCCCAACCGTTGCAGAAAAAACCTTCATTCGTGAAATACACTGGATTCCGACTTGGTATTTCTTTATGGGGTGCGTCATTTTCCTTTGCGGTTCGCTATGTTCGATGTGGCGCAGATTATACTATTATATTAAAAACGAAAAATCACCCTGAATGGAACTTAGCGTGGATAAGATTTTCAAGTTTAATTAAAATCTCTCAAAGATTTAGGAACCTATTCGTTAATTCAAATTGAATATTGACGGCCCTCAACACACGCTAATTTAATTATATGTAGAGCAGTGGTTTCCAACATTTTTAGATGTCGGAGTCACACTGCATACTTCAGAGTATGTATTGAGCCACATAAAACACTCGAGTAGGCTACTTACAACAAAAATTGAAAGGTAGCTAGCCTACCTGTGGATCTCACCATCCAGCTAATTCTAAAGCATGCACATTGCACGCACATAGACTTCTACATATTCTATATCGGTTATTTTAGTCAAGACATAACTAATATTCCTCATTTTATTATTCAAATGCGGAAATTGACCATAACTATTCATAAAAATAAACAACAACTGTCGTCTATTATATTTTGTGTCATAGTTGGAGGTCAATCAGAGCTGCAAGAAGGCGACCCCGGAGCCCCATGCCCATGCGGCTCTAAGAGTCAAGGTTGGAAATAACTGGTGTAGAGGGACGCATAATTATTGTTGAACGGCTGCATGCGACCGTACCCCTGCAGGTTTCCTTCCACCTCTGGCCTGTTGAAATATGTATGAACAAGGCTGCAACATATCGGAAATGCAAAATACTAATCAGGGCTCCATGTTACAGGACCACCACCTAACACAACTCAACTCGATCCATTACCAATCAATGATGAACCAATAATGAGGAAAATCATTTGCCTATGACATTACAAAATGAATGTAATTTACAAGCTGCGTACAGCTGATATGAACATTGTACTATATTGCACAGCCGGTCAACATGTTTTGAGGCATAACCTTGTCTATTTATTGTGATGGCTAGTCATTGGTCCATTTCAATGCGGGTCTGGTACACTCCAGTACACCCCATCTGAGTGGTACACCCCAGGGTGTACGAAACACCCGGTTGAAGAGCCCTGCTCTATAGCACACGACCTATCACCACAACAGAAAATATTTGTTTTATTATCGTGCTGTCGGTCTGCACGTTTGTTTAATATTATATAAACTCGATGCAATAAGATCGTTATGCATCAAGAGTACCTACAAAATTCTCCTTTTGACGGGAAATTGCCCACCTTCATATTTTCTTTTTGACATTCGGCAGAGAGTTCGGCTAACTTTCTTTTGGTCAAGTCACATTCTTTAAGTTGCAATTTGTTACATTTCGTAACATGAAGGAGGTTTGCGAGTGCTCCGTGTCCGTCCTCTGTCATCGATTTGTCAATGATAATGAGGCCTTGGATCTGTAAAGTGATCAAATACAATAAATCCCGAAGTGGTCAACGTGGTGAGCGTTGCTACTGAAGTAGAAGTAGGAGTAACGCCGGAAATTTCTATACAATTACAAGTAGCAGTAGCAATTACAAAGACACGTTAAAACTAATACAAGTGGGAGTAGAAAATGACAGTTCTGATAGTTACTCAAGTAAGTAGTTTCAAAAAGTTGACTTAGTCGAAGGGTCCCATACTTTGGGCAGATTTTCAAAAGTGAGTGGTTTCGAAATTGAAAGATGTATAATTGCAAGAAATGTAAATTGACTAATTCCCCTACAACATACAACTATATACCATCTTTGAAAATATGCTCAGTTACATTGACACATGGGCTATTTAACGTTGTTCTTATGATAACTTCCCTCATGTAGTGATGAAAACTTATCAAAAATGCTACTTTGTTTATCACAAAATTCAAAATGCAACTTGTAAGACGTTTGGACTTAAAATTGTTCAATTAGAAGTGAAAGCAGTCTGTAGCACAGTGGTTCTCAACCGGTGTGCCGCGGCACACTAGTGTGCCAATTGGACTGCTCAGGTGTGCCGCGAGCAAATGCGGTAAACTATGCCGAAGTATAACAAAAATCCAAATTTTGAGTGTTTCAATGTTGGTTTTCCTATTGAATTTCCTGATCAAAACACGCGATGCACAATCCGATTCAGTGAACAGATATAAGGATATCTAGGCGACCGTAGTTACAGTATCTCAATCTAGTATCTCAGTCTGACATCCCCATGAATTGGGTCTTTCGATGGGCTTTATATTGCAAATACGCTCTGAGCACAGCAACGTGTAGCGACGGAGAATCTAATAAATCTGCGACGCTTCGTAATTTGCTACTACACTGCCATGAGTCAAACTGGGGCTTCCGCCGCCAATGAGCGTGATACGCTAGCTTGGCCACGCATAGTAGCATTTAGGACGGTGATAACTAAAATTGGGCAATTGTACCGTGATATTGAGGTGTGGCCGAAGAGTTCACCTTTTACTTGTCACCCCCCACAGAACCGGAGGCAGAACAAGCACATGACGCAGGTTGATGACCTTTTCTGTTTCTATTTGTAGTCGTATTCTCGACATGTCTTTGTCATCAGTGACCACTTTACACCATACAGATATTACTTATTTTGATTCCTGAGATGCCAACTTGTAGCACGGAGCATTTTTCGTAAGACACTGCTTTTGCAGATCGGAGGACGAGTAGGAGCCTACATAAACCTCCAACACCTAGGAAGGCATTCTCACCATCGAGAAATGAATTCATTTGGAAGTGATGTTTACGTTTACAAATTAGAATTTACGAACATAGCCATTCACATTGCTATTATTGGCTAGCGTACCAGCACTGCAGGTAAAATGTAGGCTCAGGGCCAGACTTGGACAACTAGATAATTCTAGTTGTCTAATTTCACTAAATTAGATCAAAATGCCGGTAATCTAATTCTAATCTAATTTGGAAAAGCTGAAAATTTTCTAGTTGTCCAAGTCTGCTCAGGGCGCAACGTTATGTTGCATGCGATAAATTCGAGTATTAAGGGGAAATCTAATATAATTATGTCAGTTACAAATTTCCATGCCACTGAGGTTTATTATTTCGGTTTATTGGAACTACAATTGAACTGCGGGTGGATGCCAGTAACACTATTGAGGTATACATACTATCATAACAGGTGACACGATCTGCGTGGAAATGCGTTTGGCATCCATGTATAATACACCTCTACGCCTCTGTATTTGTTAGTGGCGATCAGTGATTGGAATCTTCGATGCGACGGTCAATTACATCGACAATGCGGCAGGGGAGAGACTTTATTTTCAAGCCATCTTATAACATTAAGCTCAGCCTGAAGTTTAAACGAGATCTCAGCAGGTCAGGTATGTGGTAACAGCGGTAATAGCTGATAATTCATAACCTTACATGGAAGATTAGGAAGTTCTTCTTCCGTCCTGTAATAAAATTATAAGGAAATGCTGGGGAAGAATTGAAAACGATTCCCATGTCTGATGATACCATTCGCAGCCGTATTTGTGAGATATCCGCAGAGATAAAAGAAAACTCGAGCAGAGAAAAACCTACTTGAGTGCTCCGAAAAGGTAGAAGTACTTCGTCAGTGACCACTTCTGTAAGACTATGGTTGCTGTTATACGCATTCTGGTACTTTGCCTGTGCCGTAAGCCAAATGAGTTAAGAACCACTGTGTTAGTGTGCCGCGAACTATTTTTCATTTTCAAAGTGTGCCGCGAGGTCAAAAAGGTTGAGAACCACTGCTGTAGCACATGAGTGATAGAGAAGTATGCAAAACCTATTTGAGTGTACCAAAAAAGAAACGACTTCGTTATTCGTGACATCTGAGTTGATTCCTTACGAAACAAGATTTTAGAGCCAATACCAACAAGAACAACCTTCAAGTCGATATATTATGACGACATCCAGAAAGTATGGCATCTAAGTTAACTCGCATTTGCGAAACCTCATAGCATTTATTTGGTCAACTTTGCAATCATTGCTATACTCGTACTAGAACTTAAAACAGCCGTTCGTGACCTTTACTAACCTCCGGAACACTAGCGCTTTTGCAGAACTTCAAATTTTTGCCGAGTCATTCAATCATATATGTACCATGACACACAACTAACTAGTAACTACACATCCAATACTGAAGTATAAATTACTGCTGTACAAATCAACTGTGCATCAACACAGTGTTCAAAGAACTAAAACATAAAAATATAAGTTTTAAATCCAAAATAAAATGTTACAATGAATATTTATTTCAAATCAATGTGACTCTCGCTGTTACCGATCATTTACTAGTTCAGAAATGCGGAACTCCGGTTATGAATCACTGCCTTGAAAGAATGGATATTGAGAACTACAAGCAGAGGTGGTTATGTAAGGGAGTATTTCCACTTTTACAGAGTACTCAAGTAGGTTTTGCGTACTTGCACTAATTAATCGAGCAGTTAAGAGTTTAGCATATCATTCTACTCGAACGTTTTTCAGGTTTCCCTGTTTACTACTTGGTAATCTCTACTTTTACTTGAAATGGAGTAGAAATTTACGTTCCTTCTATTTCTACTTGAGTACAAACGACGAGTACTTTAACCATCTCTGCCTGTTAGTCATAAGAAGTTGATCAATATTATCACTCTAGCAACCGCAGATTGCAGTTGGCTGACTCCCTACTTTACCACGCTGTGACGTCACTAAAATGGCCGATATTTTTCTACCTGTAATGACTGATGCCGATGTACTTTGCAAGTGTGACTCTCATTGTCTTACATATCATCAATGTGTCCATCCCCTGCCGTTTTCGACGGAATAAAGAATTCTTAGCTGTGCGAATGCTGTCGGTCTATTTTCGGGGCACTCATCCCTTATTCATGATCATTGTTTCTGATTGTTACCCGTCAGGACCACTGGTGCAATATTTATATACTCGTTGTTTTATTATCGTGCTGTTAGTCTGCACGTTTGGTAATACTATACAAAATCGACACGACAAGGTCATAATACATTAAGAGTATGGAAGTTTCCTTTTGACGGGAAATTGCCCACCTTCAAATTTCCTTTCAGGCATTCTTCAGAGAGTCTGGCTAACTTGTTTTTGTTCAAGTCACAATCTTTGAGTAGAAATTCGTTACATTTCGTAACATCGAGAAGGTTTGCGAGTTCTCCGTATCCGTCTTTTGTCATCGATTTGTCCATGATAACGAGGCGTTGGATCTGTAAAGTGATCAAATACAATAAATCCGGAAGTAGTCAACGTGGTGAGCGTTGCTACTAAAGTAGAAGTAGGATGTACAATACGCACCCTTAAAATGGCGTGTGAATTCTGGGAAAAAGTCTGTACCCGTGTATAGTACGCACCCTGCTGTGTTTTAGTACACGATAGTGTTCTGTTTTGCGATGTCATCGTCGGACAATCAAGACATAACGATCGCTAATCATAATGCAATTAACAGCATTGTCTCTAAACGAGAGTAGATCGTAGCCAAGGCCTGCGACACGATAATTCAGACTAGTGACACACGACATCTTGCGCACGAGGCCTATTACAATTACAGATGCGATTGCTCAGGCCAACGATTGTGTCGGGCGCACCCGTCCTGTTGGAGATGCGACTGATTACGCAAGCGATTATATCTCTTGCCCATATTGCGTATCATGCGGACATCTTGTGTATGTGATTGTTAAGGCCTGCATTTGACGCGATGAATCAGCAAGGATTTCCACGCACGCTTGTAGCAATCAGCGACCTGCTTTTGCTCGCGTACAAACTGCAAACTCACTCTGCAACAGATCGCGTGCTCTGCAGACGACTCTCGTTAATTGGCAACACGCTTCTCTATATGGCAGGGCATTACACTCTATGATACGAATTACGGGGCACGATAGCTAGAGGTGATGCGCGATTGGAAACAAACATGGACAAAGGTGTGATTTCAAGTTTTTGATCGAGGGAAATTTTTTTCAAGGCTTGCTGCACCCAGGCCCCCCCCTATTTTAGGGCAAAAAATCGGTAAAATTTTGCGCATTATACGGTACATGGAAAATGACGATAAGTGTTTCAAAAAGTTGACTCAGTCGAAGGGTCTCATACTTTGGGCATGTTTTCAAAAGTGACTAGTTTCGAAATTGAAAGATGTATTATTGCAAGAAATGTAAATCGACTAATTCTCCTGAAACATACAGCTATATACGATAGGGTTATGACTTGAAAAAAAATTGCCTGTAGCAGGAATTAATGAACATTTTGGTATAAATTATTAAAATTATAATCATTTTGTTCAAATCAAAAAAAATGTCCCACACAAACTAACTTCACTTTTCGACACTGGTCCGAATATAGAAAAAATTGAAATTCAAAGGTATACATTGCTACAAATTTAATCTTCATACTATGTCCTTTTGCTCTTCTGGTAAAGTTCATCCATCAATTTGACTACCCTTTCTGATATTATGTTAGTGCCATGGACATCTAAAACGGACATATCAGACTTCCAATGGGATTTTAAGGCACTTTATTGCTGCAGGACATTCGAGCGCAAGGACAGCAGCAAATAATTTTTGGTATATTCTAAAGCCCGACCGATATTGGATTTTTGGGTCGATACCGAAAAAACCGATATCTCACACCTTGACCGAGAATACCAATACATTCAGCCGATATTCAAAAGAAGTTGTATATGCATAAGCACATTTTCAAAGCCTCAGGGCATTTATTTGAACATCTTTACAGCCATTGTTATACTTGAACATGAAATAAACTAGAAAGGCTAAATCTGGACACCTGTTAAAGTGTAAGCTACGTGAAATATACAGTATTCTCAGACTAGCGGTCAAATATTATAGTTTTTTGACTTCCAACCGCATGTTGTGACGTCACGAAAATTGCCGATAATTTTGTAGCTACAATGGCCGATACCGATAATTCTTTCAAAGAGTGAAATCGTCTCGATATGATCGGCGAACCGATGAATGGTCGGGCTCCAGTATATTCCATCTATAGACATCTGGTTAGAATGCCAGGCTTCCTGACACACATTTGCGA
>ATSW01051639.1:0-10959 GCA_000444245.1 Botryllus schlosseri | reverse complement strand
CTTCAGATGCTTTCACGCCCCCCAAGGGGAGCGTGCCCCCAGGTTGAGAACCACTGTTCTAGACCATGACGATATCGTAACGCTTTGACACCATTATGAAGATTAATCTCTACTTGACAGAAATGTCGTTCCATGAATATTAGTAACCACAACATGTTTTCGGTGATGGACTACAGCTAGTCGAGATTTCGAGGATCCTACGCCGGAAATTCAATCCGGGAACTATATAGTTTTGAAAACGTTACTCTTGATCATTACAATTGACACCCGACTGGGATTCATAGACTCGATTCGTTATGCCTAGTTTTATTTGTAAGCATATATAGTAACCGTCCTCAGCATGTCATGTACGAAAGGGATTAGTATAGCTCCAACAAAATGAGCCTGTCGGTCTATTGGGAATGAGAAATAATATCGGGTCACTGGCAGCTATCGTTCTTTTAATCAGTTAACACGAGGCCTCCGATAACTCAGTGAGCTATCTTAGGCCCTCCTGACACTTGCCAAATATTGATCACATCTAAATTCTGATATAAGCAGAGAAAATGCAGTGGCCAAGACTTGGGATCATGAGTCGCGACAAAAAAAAAACAGAATAGAACGTGGTTCGTTCATAGTGGTCAATGGCGTAACCGTGAATTGAGATTTCGATGTCGCAATTCGCAGCATAAAATTTGAGCGGGGGATAATAATGTAATGCCCTGTGTCGCTCTGATTTCAACCTTCCATTCGATGCACGGCACTCATGTATTATGGAGTCGAAGTCTTTCACCGCAATGTGTTAATTCCACCGACCGTCGTGCTATATTATATACACAAAAAAGGTTGGCGTATTTAAAACTATCAAATCAACTAAACTATCAAAGTGTTAATGTTAACATAATTTCATTCCTTCGAGAGATGAAGATAAAATCCGATACTTCTCAATTTAATCATAAAGTGGCTTGAAATTGGAAATTCGCTAAAAACTCCATGTTGTCCTATCACCCAAATCGAAATATTGTTTTAAAAACTCGTTAATCGCATTTCGATCAAAATTATTTTATCCGTCCGTCTCGAATGAAAATTGAAAATCGTTATGTCTGACTGTCCGTGAAATGCAAAATCGGGGTTCACAATGTCATGACATCAGTAAGCATAATTCTCAACGTTACGTAACAATCCAAGAGTGGAAAATTGTATTTCTTTGAACAATGTACAATTGTGCTTGTGACAGTATCCTGAAATCATAGTTTTCTTCCTGTGATTTCATAATTAGGTGTCAGTTTCCTTGTATGTACGTATCATTTTGACAGGAATAATGCACACTAAATACGGAGTTAAATGCGAGAAATAGCATCAACACAACGCAACAGCTCCAGAGCCCGCCAACATTTTAGCAATTAAAATTCCGAATCAAACCACACTCGCGGCTGGAAAATCAAATCGACTTCAATTTCGTGCATAAATTAAAATTTCGAACGCCTCCAAGAAATATCGATTCCTTTGCGGACAGTATTCGCCCCAAAGCGCTGTTGAGCGAAAAGCCTCGCATCGATTATGTGACAAAGCACGGGACTTTATTGAATTTGTCCCTTAATGTCGAGCCCTTGAACTCCCAACGGGATTAGACTCCGCGTCGGTACTGCCCATATCCAGACGGCGGATCCGGCGTGATAGCACGACGAAGGTATAACCTTGCAAGACTTCAAATTATTCACGCAGTAGATGCGCGGGTATTGACCAGCACCTGTCAGTTAGGAATAAACAATCAATGATAAACCCCTTTGGATTAGGCGATACGCGACGAACATGGATTGGAAACCGACAAAACACTACAGTCGTATGTTGTAACGCATAAATCAATAAAGAACGCGCAGCCGCTCACTGCAGAAATCTGAAGTGATGACCTCTTTCTTAGTCGCTACGGACTGTTGTCCAAGGGACCGCACAGTGAGTCGGTGAGTGTGCGCAGACTCGTGGAAAATTTGGGGGAACATTGGTTACAATACGTCCTCCTTCGAAAGGATTTGTCCTCCTTTTCACGAAATAGAAAATGTCCTCCGAGGACGCCTACATGTACTCCTTTACATCGTTTACAGATAAAGTGATGGACAGAGTCAAAGGAAAATCGGCATAGATGACGTGAACTAAGTGATACGGACGTTCGAGTTGGTCATTCGGGAGTCGAATTAGAGTGATGACCTTATTTTGTAGACAGCACAGGAAGATTTCAAATACATATATCAAAATCTGCTGTTTTCAATTTCAGTCTGTCAACTTTTATGATCTGGTAGAACTGTCCCCTATTCCCGATTCCAAAATATGGTAATCGTAATTAAATGAAATCATATTATCAGTTATTATTTTTCATGACCCACGAGTGTGCGGAAATAACTGATTTGGTTAGCATACTGTGTTCAATACGTCCTCGATAATTGACTAGGAACAGGTTTAAGTCCCAAGCATTGATAAACTGATGTCATGAAATATGCAGAATGGTTAACCCATGTGCTATTTTAACATGCCAAATATAGCCGTGCGCACATGTTGTATCTTTCTTATCAGTGTCGTGAAAAAACTTATCCTTTCATTTTCAACTTCATATGATTGAATTGATGTAGGAATAGAAGGACACAGCTCATAACCCCCGACCAATAAGCTTCATTATTTATGTTTCCCTGGGAGACTATATTACTACGCCATCTAAAGTAAGCATTTTGCTGACGTTGATATCGAACGCGTCATGTTTTTGTGAGCTGTGCTCCCTGAATATTTATTAGATTTCAGTCGGTGACGTCGTGATTAAATTCTATTCCAATGAGTCTTCAACTCTTCATGGAGGCGAATTTATTAAACGAAATCTAATCACCGACATCGATAGCTCGCGCGCGTTTCCTGAGTTCGTGTAGCTGACCATACTATAGGATACTTCAAACGAAGGAACAGGAAAGAGGTATTCCTAATGAATGTACTACCTCCGCCATAGTGTGAAATGGGGAAAATGTACAGATGCTTGAAAATGATTTTCATTACCGTGAGGTATTGCGGTGACATTATCGCAACAGAATCCAAGCCACGGTGACGACAATCAGACATCAACAAGAAGCGGTTAGTCCGAAATCACCCTTGCAGAACATTCGTCGAATGGTCGACTTCACTGTACTGTTACGCGGTGTGAAATTTGATATAACATGCATCTCAGCATATAATGACGAGTATCTACCGTTGCAACGAAATGGCTAGTTGGTAAACGTTTCATATAGATACATGAGCTATGTCGCCATATGTTTAGGCAAATGATATCAAACAAAATTCCAAAACATACCAAAATTTTGTACCATACATGTAGGCTACAATACATTATATGACTACAAATATCGCGAAGTTGAAGGGGAAATACTCTACAAATCAACCTCAAGAGTATCTGTGACAATGGTACGAATAGACTTGAGTGTTACGTGTCTTATGCGTAAAATTGGAAGTATCTCGTCAATGCCTACCTCTGTTCATAGCGCATCATTCCCACTTAGTTCTATGTTCTCATTGGAGGTTATCATTTACGATATGTAAAAGACAGGATTACCATTTTATTTTTGTGGCACACCATTTCAGTTACTAAGCACAGGGAGACACGGTTCTCACCTGTCAACTAGACGCCCATGTTCATTGTGACATATACCCTGGGTTCGTTCTCCTTCGTTGAGTGCACCTGAATGAAGCGACAGATACAGGATATGTCTAAAATTAGATCATATACGTCACAGTGTTGCAATCTAAGAGCGTTTGAGGTGACGTTCAGAACAATATACCTGTTTGAGGTTTATTGATTCCCATAAAAGTCACAGACACCATAATACGCGATTGAAGTCATGCGTGTTGTGTTGAATGTTAGGTCACTTTATTGCATTGAAACACTTAAGGTTCATTTAGATTAGTAGAACCTTTCATTAAAAAATATCAAACAATCAATTATATTACAGCAACACATGTTATTACTAGTTTGGATTGGATTACTTCCATTATACTCGAGCGTGATGTAATACTACGCACCCGCGGCAAGATCATGCCATTAACTAATATGTCACTTCATCGTCAGTGACATCAGATTTTCGATGAAATTACAGGTGAAAAATAAACAAATGATCGACTAAAAGACCGGTGCATGTTCTAGAATATACTAGTTTAGTCTTTCTCAAGTTTGCCGAGAATATCCAAAGATATGAACAATCCACTAGTCCAAGTATCATGTGGCAGGTCCGTAGGTAACTTCACATTGGTGTACTGACTAATAATAATTATCACAAACTGCAGTATCATTTACCCCTAGAAGAATCATGGTTGTATTTGAAAAAGTAGCGTAATGTCCATAAAGTACTCGAATATGGTGTGCATTGTGTACTACGGCTATATGTATCTACTTTCGCAGTACTTTCAAATCTGTCACTAACAGCAGGTACTTGTAAGAAATGCGTTTTGAGCTAAGGAATTCATGCGGAGTTGAAAATCGGGACAGCAACTTTGAAAATGTCTACGAAAATATTTCCAGGCAAGGCAGGTGCGATAGTGGGATGTATGTCAACAAGCCGTAACTGTATGCTATTTAAACTATTTGAGACGGTTATATCCATCAAATTAGGCTTGCGAATTGCGTGACTCCAACGCCGAAAATGTGATATGGCGAATATTTACTGTATACCAAAATAAAAACCCAGCTCTCATTACAATTCGAAAAAAGTTGCTTCTCTCGCATAGAGTATCTCTCGATTCCGCACCATGAAATTGGCTTGTTGCATCACAAAACTCTTCAGTCTTCATTGCGGGCGTCGCAGGGCTAGCAGGTGCGGCGTAAAATAAGGGGACATATCCCATCCGAATCTATAGTTACGGCATATTGATCCTTATTGGCATCCAAGTAATTCAGTTTTAAGCTTACTGTCTGGTAGACTGGTATTTAGAGGGTTCATAAACTGAGGAACATTTTGTATTTTAGTTGTGTCTGGAGAGGACTGCAGAATCACGAATTAGAATGCATATGGTTAACTTGAAATTATTGACTTTATTGTTGGTAAATATACAAATTCCATGCATACACATATACGAATAGCATATATCCATTTCGGCTTGCACATTTCACTTCCCATTGTTTGATGAACGCTTATTGGATGAAGGAGGCTTATACAGCGCAAATAGACATAGACTATCATAAACTAAATTGCATCTTATCGCTCTTCATTTTTACACGATCAAGCATCTGTTTGCATTTTGCGAATCTCCATAGCTGTCAATTTTATCGCTGCAATAAATCGTATGCTATCAGATAACGAGGTAGTTAAATAAATTTGTAATACTTAGTCATGTGAGATTTCGAAGATTGTAGACACTAAATGGCTGCGATGTGTAATTTATGATTCCGTCTATAGTTGAATGGTAATCGTGAGATACATTATTGTCTGCACAACCAAATAATATCAGAGAAGGTGATACACATCCGACTACCGATAGCGTGGCTATTATGACCCGTACGAATAATCACGGGACAACAAATGGACATGCCATTAATTGCACACCAGAATGAACGACAGACTGTATATCATTGTACAATAATATTGCGACATGTTTAATGTCCGAAACTTAATATTAACATTATGGGCTATTCATCGACCACTCATAAATAGACCTTGTTGCTGCGACAGATAAAGTCACTGGACTGGAGGTATGTGAGGAGAGAGGGTCTTTGTAAATTCGAAAGGATTGAACATATCATAAGCATGCATGAGCATTACAACGCTACAATCAATGTAATAAACTGATGTGGTACGAAACTCTTTAATCGGCACTCAAATTCCAATGGTAGTACGTACTGTTTTTCCCTTTTCGTGTTCACGGTTACTACAATTGTAAATTTGCGCCAGATCGATGATATCCCTACTTATGATTCGTGATCTGCCGCCTTACATTGCGACCCCCTTTCATTCGAGTTATTTTATGACACAGCTTATGTGGACGGAAGTCAAGGAGGTGCCTAAATGGTAGTAGTTAAGCAGTAGCGATTATAAATACCTGAATTATAACTCAAAAACATATGAGATAGGCTTGCGTATCCTGTATTTTTCACCATGTACGCTTCCTCGGCACCAGACGGTTTTATGTATCTGATTAAGACGGCTAAATCCTTTTCGAGGGCACTTGTAACCAGCATGCGCGCATATGTTCAGATTTAACGCTAGACATCACAAAGTCGGCCTGCGACTAATCCACGCAGCCGCGACCATGGGAGTACTGGATCAACTATCCCACCGGGCTTCGAAACGGCACGGTGACACTTCGGCGCTCAACGAATTCAGTTTTCACGTCCCGCAACACTGCGACGCGCGTAACGTACGACTCGAAGTGGACTGTTTCAAAAAGCGCAAGGAATACCGAAAGTCTGTCGTTAAAGATCACAGTAAAACCGTCAACAGCGTCGAAAGCATGAAGACCGATTCCGACTACGAATATTCGCTGACCAGGCGCGGAATGTCGGACGACATTGCGCTTTGCGTGGACCTTGAGGACTCATTCGCGAACTGTAATCTAGACGATTTTTTTCCTCCGCCTTGTAAACAGCGCAAGCGCAGCATCTACGATGAATACTGGGACGCGTTGGGGCAGTCGCAATGCGAAACGTTGCTGACAGGTCCGAAATGCACCACCGCGAAGGTGTTATTGTATCCGGAAGAAGAATGGGCTAAAAACGCGAAAACAGTGCAATGGACCATAAAAGTTAATAGGTGAGCGATAGATATCTTCAGAGATGATCAGTAACGGAGTACTAATAACTTTTCGGAGTACTCAACCATCTTTTGCCTAATTGCACTGCTTACTTATGTGTTTCGGTTATCAGACTATTTCCACTTCTGTTTCATAGTCTTCTGTTTTCGTGGCAAAACCAGGCGTAGAATACTTACTAGGAATTTGTTACTTTTCCTTATGCTTGTGAACCAACTTTGACCGGTTAGGGAGGAATTATATGACATAGGTTTGGTGGAAATTTGAGTAATACGCATTATTTCACTCAAGTATTTACAGGCTGATGTAACGTTATACATAATCCGAATGCGTATAGATAATGGAAAAACCACATTTCTAGTCACCTAAAAGTGATAGGCATGTACTAATGCGCTTTAAATTTGAGCGTTTACTCCACGTTTATTGCCACATTTAACATGGTTTGGTTCCGACGTCCGAATCAACCACCCGCTTGTACCGCTGAGCCCTACTTAACGTCGCAATCATAACCTGTCATTCGGTAGTTTGTCAAGGCACTAGGGTTAAGAAGCTTACCATCCAGATGCGCAGGTGCAGTCTCAGAACTCGATACACGACCTAATTGGATCTTTTTCTACCGTTTGTGAAATATATGTTAGGTATACGACAAATCGACCCAAATAATATTTGCTTCCTTTCGGGAAGAGTGAATCGTGCTAATATGTACGGAGATATGTATGAAGGTAGAATTAGTTATTTTCACCGTTAATCACTGAACACATAACGAAATTGTGAATACCGGTATACAGCAATGAACGAAATGAAAGTGTACATATACCATTCTCCTTGTTCTGCTTGCTTGGACACCGTATTAGCATCATTTCATCTCTTTAGATGGTGGAAGAGATATTGTACGGTAGTCGAGAGCAGCCTCGGCGGTTCGCAAACTTATTCTGCGGTCGGACGCATCTCCCAAAACCGCGACGGGACATTAACCATAACCGGCCGCTTCAAGCGAAGGGACAGCCCGGACTTCAAGTTACATTTATCCGCGCGCATATCGCAAAGCGACGTTCAGAACGGATATCTGATGACCGGTGCTTTGCAACAGGGCGATTTGAAGCGAAGTAAAGGAATGGAGATAACGCATTTTGCGGTAATTCCGAAGAGACTGTGATTTTTCGTACCCACGCGCGCAGCGAACATTCTATCTTCTTCGCAGTTGTCCTATCTTCCGATTATGACACATATACTTTCTATGACCAACATTACCTTTTGTTCGTTTGCGTATAATGTCAGTCCGCCAACACCATGTCATGATCATATGCTATATATACCGATGGACCACGCCATAGTCCTTCTATTGCGTGTCGGGATAGTGATACGACATTTAGTATCGTTGGATGGATACAGCTTTGATATATTACGAACCCTCAGTCAAATTCACTTCAGGACACATTCCCTTCAAACAACCAAGTTTTTTATGGCCGCGTTCTTGCCTTTAATTGTCGCACAGCTCGCCATCCAGCATGGCCCTTTCACCACACGTTTTGTATGACTGTACGTGGCACTACAACTCACGCACCTACTGCAATAGCTATATTCAATGGCTAAAATTTTATTCGTTACGTGAATCACCGTGATTTTAACGCACCAAGTTATTGACAACGATTTTGAATCGGAATATAGGTATTTTAAGAACTATTGCTACGCGAGATTTGACCTTCAGAGTCAACGGTCCCATAGTAATTTGTTTACTTCATTCGAATCGATTTGATATTGGTCAGTTATTCTTCTCATCAATCCATGTATTTGAAGCTGACTGTAGCAAAACGATCACCGAGCGGCTGTAAAATTAGATGGTGGAGACAGTTCAACTACGTAACGCCGACGATGTTCAACGATTTATTGAATAAATAATTTATATATTTTTTTTTCATTTCTGTCAGTAGACACACTTTTATCTGAGTTTCCGTCCATCACTGCCGCACATTTTATTTTCGTCATGCGAGCGCATTCGACGAAGTTATTACTAATAAATTCAAACTTTGAAACAGTCAGACGGCTTCATCGTAGGATCGATTTTATAGAAATGACAGAGTAAGGACGCAGCAGCGAGTGGAATGTGGATTTACGGTGTAACGGCACTTGAGACTATAAAAACCGTGTAGCACGTATCTGTCAGACGCAGGAGTGTCTTAACGGTCACCCGGGAAAACATGTCAGTAAAGTTTATGAGCTATTTTCCGCTATTGCATTCTCGTTAGTGTTTCATGGCACCAGACGTTTGGGATACGATGTGAAGGTCATAAGTCACCGCTACCTAACAGAAGTAAGACTGGTTATTAGGAGGGGATTACTGCGTAATTAGGAGCTAAATGCAGACACATTTCTGTTGCATCATGGCAGATGCCGGCGACAAGGTAACAATACAAAACCCGAGTGGCAGAGTTAGTGCGACTGACCAACGTCGCGGTTAGTCCATACCGCCAATAACAACATGACGTCAGAATCCTAACGGTAATTTTTATCGCGACCAGTAATGTAAGAGAAAACGTGTACCGACGTACGTTGGGTGGGGTACGGCGATTAGTAGCACTATATCTGCATTCATTCCGGAAAATTCTTACACGGTGTCTGAATCTAATGTATATTCCGCGGGGCTAACATGTCGCAATCAAGTATAAATACAGAGTTTCAGGTAATATTTCAAACCGCCCGATAACCATGCCGTAATATATCTGGACTAATATCGTCTATTTATTGCCAATACCTGATATATGGCATACTTGATAGAAGACTGTAAAGCTGGTAAGAAGATAGCCTACATCTAAAGGCATATAAAGTCAGACTTTGCCGATCACCATAGACCGTGTTTTACAAAAGCTTATAACAGGACCGATACGTGTTATAAGACGACAGTTCAGGAATCAAAACACGAAATTTTCGGCATAGTGTGGAGTGACTACTGATGTCGAAGCATCACAAGCACCAAACAACAATAACAACTTAGCGGAACCTCGCTACCGATATATTAACAATCTTGTATATTAATTAACACGGTCAATCGTGGTTTTTATCATTGTATCGCATGATTTAGTGTGCTAATATGCAATCTAACATGCATTGCACTGACATTAACTAATAGCCAGCCATACAACGGATGCAATATAGAAATTCTACAGAATAATAGAATATATATCAGGATATCGACTTTACAATATCGAATTCCTGCCTAGTTAGTCATATACCCGGTGAGAGACGACTTACCTCATGGAAACATACAGCGGGGTCAAATTCCCAACGGAATAAATTATCTCATAACTTTCTATTGAGCATCGCGTAAAATCGTTTTTCGCGCGCTCACGAAAGTGACATTTCTCCAAAACGTCAATCATTTCAAATGTTTATTTTCCGTGTCTTATTGTGATGATACCGCCACCGTTTAATGTGTTATTTTCACAGACGGCGTATGCTCCAAAGATCCGCTTCTAATCAAAATAAATACCACGCGGCGCGGACAACGGGCATGCAATCAACCGGACAGTGTAAATACTTTTCGCGAATTCGCGGCGTCGATTGGAACCATTTAGTCAATTATTTATCTATGCTATACCGACTTTGTAAACTTCCTATATCTGTTAAGTTTCTCTGGCGTGGAATGATAACATTGATATTAAGAGCATACCGCATGTCCTTGCGAAGAAAAGAATGATACGCTGTGGAGACTTGTTATGATTCAGCAATTTACAGGACAATTTGCTTCGACCTGAACCTTTTCAGAAGCGGATTTTCACCGAGGCATAGATAATAGATATCGGAGGAAAATGCTGCACATTCGTCTATGTGGATTATGTGACTACTAGGGATGTTGCGAACCCCTGAAAGGTTCTATGTGAACGTGAACGTGAACACGAACCTATGACGCCTTGTGCCTTCATATTGCTAATTCGAACCCTACGTTTTATAGTAAAGCAATACAATAATGTACTGCTACGACTCAGGCTTCATTATGACACAATGCTGAAGTTGAAGTTGTCATTTCAAGCATCAACAATTGTATCAATTGGAACAATCGAATGATTCCACGTTACCAATATTTTCCGTCGCTATGCCAACAATTGCGACAGCGACGCGGAAGGGAATATAACCTTACGCATTAACGGTCTAGGCTTCGGACAATATATTGTTATGACGTAAGTTTATTTTTGCATTGATATTGGTCTGAGT
>ATSW01051610.1:0-19462 GCA_000444245.1 Botryllus schlosseri | reverse complement strand
CTAAGAGATCTATCGACTACTCGGGACCTATCATCTGGAATGCATTACCATCACATATCCGTGAATTGCCTTATAATAGATTCAAAAAAGCCCTACTTGATCACCTCTTGTCGTTACACTAACACTGTTGCCCTACCTCGCCCAGACATTGCTTCATTGATCATTTGCTACCATTGTTTAATTTTTTTCTATTTTCCTTTCCTAACTAAACATTTTTTTACAGCCAGACTGTTCTGAGTCAAGTGTACCTGTTTGATGCTGGTGTGATCAGACTAGATGACCTTCACGGTCTTATCGATCATTCCTATCTAATACCGAATACTGTGCACGCATATTTTCTGTACCACCATCACTGCCGTTTGTTATGTATTTTGGTTCGATGAAAATAAAGACTCTCTCTCTCCGCACGAGTGTCGAAAACATCGATACGTTCGGGAAGTATGCAAAGTATGCAAGTACGATCACATCTTCATGGGGAGCACCGATGGGTGGTGATCACGGAGAGCACTTCTTGATGTTAGGCGTATATTCAAGGCGTGCCAAATTTTGTTAACATAATAATCTCAAAAGCTGTCTCGCATTGAAATTTCGCACAAGAATGTGACAATGTATCTCGAAATTCCAGCAGAATCCAGAATTCATTTAGTTAGTTCGTGGCACGTACTTGTAGTATTAAAGGTATGATTTAGATCCAAGATAGTCCCTTCGATTCCATAAGTTAGCTCCCCTGTGTCGTTCGCCTGAAGTTGCAGAACAAATTCTTTCTCAACCTCAAGAAGTATCTCCGTGATGTTGACTTCCCACTCGGGCGGAACATTATCTGAAAAAGCAAATCGCAGATATCGTTAAATGTACTTGTCCAATGGTGGGACAATATCCAAGCTTTCGTAGCAGAGGCTTTTAAATTTAGACGTGACTAGAGCCCAACCGATTATGTCTTTGCTGATATTATTGACTCGATATCATGCTTTGAAACAGACTACGACAACTATATAATTTTAGTCAGGGTTGTAACGAAGTCACAAGGCTCCAAGGTACAAGTGAATCTCACTTTTATAGTTTTGACCTGAGTCAAGTCGAGTCATTTTCAATTCACCACAGAGTCAGGTCAGAGTCCATGTCAGCTAGTAGAGGGCCGAGTCCGAGTCATGGTGTTTTGACTCGAGTCAGACTCCAAGTCATTATATTATGTTCACTGTTCGGGTTTCAGTTCTATCCAGTTTAAACCTATTTTCAACTTTGATCGAGTGATATAGAAGGTGGCTCTTATTCATATTATAGTAATATTACTCAGTGTTAACAGTTTCTGGCCATATTTTCCAAGTATCAGGACTGATCGACGAAATATCAATAATGTGGTGGCTTTACTATTCGAAGTTACAATGAAATATCTGTCTTGGCCGTCCTAGTCTCGAGTCATATGACTTGGTTAGAGTCATGCTCAATGACTCCAGTACAAATCGAGTCATCAAAAAATCGCGACTCGAGTCATTGCAACCCTGATTCTAGTCGTATAATAAGGGTGGATTGCACAAATCCCAATATATATATTCTTGCCCCTAATCGAACAAGTTTTTTGTTACAGACCACCTCTGATTACGGCACATTTCATGTTCTGGCGGGTTATTCCACAGACTTCTACAGATACAGAGATCGACTTTGTATTTGTACTGATATCAAAACCTATCAGAAAATACTGACTCAAATCGGTTTTTGTCTCCTCCAACGCGTCCCCAGCGTCCAAAGTGTTTTGCGCAGCAGATTTGTCACCCGTTATCAGAAACGTCCTCAGGCACGAAAGGTCGTACAACCCAGATTTCTGTAATGAGAAGCATCGTAAAGACGGCGTAAAGACGATGTCATGAAGTAGATATTCAAGGTCTACAAATGGTGCTGGTGCACCCCCAGGTGCATGAAAATTGCATGGCCTACGCCAGTACAAACGGGCGCGCAGGCGTGCACGAGAAACATTGCAATTGAAATCAGTGGTTTAGATCCTGTGGGTTAAATACGTGATTTTGTCAACAGAATTTCCGTGATCAGCCCATGCAGTGCACCAATATTTGGCAGCCAGAGGAAAACGACCTTTTTTTTTTAGTCATTACACATATATTATGGGGGGCGGCTCCCTCAAGAATTGGGAAATCAGTGAAATGCCTATAACTTGAAAACTAATGTAGCAGTCCTTCTGAAATTTGGACATAACGTGCTTTGGTGGACATTCTAATTTTGATAAAAATTTGGTGGTATATAGTCAAGTTTTTTTTTATTTTCATTGAATTTTATGATTTGTCGGACTAATTTTTGGAAAAATTTTAACATTAAAATTTTTTAGCGAATTTGTTTCTCAATGCCCTTTAGGGATTAATATAGTTCTAATGCACAAGATAGAATTTTTTCTATTCCAACAAGGCTCATCGTGTGGAAAAATTTCAGTTTTTTCGAAAACTTTTGAAAAATGGCGTTTTTCGACTTTGACAAATAAATAATGATGAACCTTCTACCGATACCATGAAAAAATAAATCGTATCTTCTTCAGCATCCCAAGATATGTCCATATTCAAATTTTCAAGTTGATAGGATGATTTTGTCTGCCTCAAAAATGATCACTAGTACTCATACTTATGTAAAATCGAAATTCCGAGAAAAAGCCATTTTGATTTTGCAACACATCAATGTAACAGTTATACTTTCAAAACTTCAATTTTAACATCGTATTTACACTAAAACCCCCAGGAGTATATGTTTTCCTTCAGCATTTACCATTTTTTTGGTTTTGATAGCGTTATTCAGTGTTGCACTGACCTAGTTCCAAAATACGATGCCATGCTTGCTTGTATGTCTTGTTTTATGCCATGCGCCATAGATTGAGACTGCGATATCTGTAAAGCTCTAATCTGGCCTCTCACAGTCTTCAATCGTATCGTTTTATCGCCAAAAAACAATCACCAAACCCTGTCTGCAAGCACACACGAGCCACAAGCCACAAAGTGCCAAGGTCTGCAATCTGCATATGGTTTGTTTACATCTGTTGTAACGCATCATTGAGCAAACCATAGATATCGCAAATAAGACTGGATTGTCATAACCATGCCTAGGGACCAGGGACTCTGGATATTGGTTGTTGTTGCGCGGTGATTTGATATTTAGGGGGGTGCAGTGACTGGATAGGATCATAAAATGTTAAATTTGACACACTTAGGCTTCTCCGATCATTAGAAAACTTGGGTAGATGAAAGATAACATCTAATAGTACAAATATCGACAAAAATGATATTTTTGTATTTTTTTTGTTATTTTCAGGGGCAGTATATCGTACAATGTGGAAGACAGATAAAACTGATGACCTTTTTTAGTAAGTTGACACACGAAGTTTACGTAGCTTAACCTGACAGTGGTTTATGAGTCGGGGCTACAACTTTGAACAGTGCACTACTCCAAAAAAGGTTGAAGAATACGACATAGTATATTTTTGTCTTCAATGTTTTTGTGGCATATACACCGACTCATGATATATACACATCATCTGTGCATAGGCCGCTGGACAAGGACGACGCAGATATAGCCTTAAGGCTTTCTAAGTCTTCCAACGCTCTCCATGCAATCTCGGTAATGCTGAGTGCCAAGCGGGGAAGCCCTGGATACCAGTGTTACTAATCAGGTCTTTGGTCTGACCCGGCCGGTGATTGAACCCACGACCTACCGATCAAGAAGCCGGACTCTCCACCGGATAATGCTATTTTTATTTTCGAGTTGCGGTTCTCATTCTTTTCAGCTTGTCGAATAACGACTTTGGGGTTGGGGAACAGTAAAAAATCGAAATCAACCCAGAATCTAATTACGACAAATGTATGCAACTCAAAACGAGTGATTTGAACACTTATTAACGAGTGATTTGAACACTTATTGAGCAATTTGCTGCTCCCTTTTCATTATTTTATCCCCTACGGTTTTACTGAGATATCTGCAAGGCAAAGTCTGTCTTGTTTTCGACTGTTTTAAAGAATTTCTTTTTAAAGAATGTTTTAAACAAAATTCGTTAATTTTCATCAGTAGCCTACAATGTAGCCAAACTATACAGTATGATGGAGGCAGCAGAGTCGCATATTTTTCCAAAAGAACCCGAACATTCAAAATCTGGTCAGTGGTCTTGACGGGACATCGTTTTGCTGAAACTTCAATAGAACCACGTAAAACACCTCTAATACGAAAAAGGCAGCAGCAAATTTCTCATTAAATTGTAATTTCCAATATTTGCTTTCCACTTGCATACATTCATTGTGATTGCGTTGTGAGTAATTTTGATTTTTCAAGGATTACCGGTTTGCAAAAGTAGTTTTGACGTTTTACTGGACCCCGAGCTGAAAATTTCTAAGGCCGCTGCCGTAAACTATATTATTCCCATCATTTTGAACCAAAATAACACTTACAAGGACCTGTGCGGGGACACAAATTGGCCGGAAACCCATCACTGAATGCCAACAAAGATTGATATTGTAATCAACTCAAAACACTAGCTGTCCCCACATAGGCAATCAATCCGCCATCGATAGTCACATACCAAACATAATTCATCTGTTTCATTCAACTGTTCCGCGGAAGCCTCCTCCAAAAGGTCCGGCAACGATTTCGGTCTGAAAGTCACGTTTCTCATGGTGGACCAGCTTTGGCCGACGCCGTAGGTAAAAAGCGTTTCACTTTCCTCAACCAGCCCTGAAACAAATAGAAAATGAAATCAGTTAGCCGTGTAAAGGTTACACCCATATTTGCATTTATTCTGACAAGGAGTTTATGCGGAAGACGAAGTCAGTTTAAAATCTCATTTCATTTGTCTTTCATATATGTACCTACATTTTTCATTGATTATAACAAGGATTTAATATCGAAGATGAAATGAGTTTGATATAAAAAGTGGAATTTGTTTCATTTGGTATGCATCATGACAGAGATGCTTGGCCGCTGCGGCCACCTTTTTGAGCATGCCAAGGTAAAGATATACTAGCAGTCCGAAATTAATCAATGGCTATTGGAATAGCGAATGTTTGTGGTTCAAATCGAGTAATTCAAGGTTCAGAACTTTGGATACAATAACTTCATACTGTTAATTTATTCACTAAAAGCTATACATTAGCGCTGATTCACTAAAGTTATTTTTGACCAAGTGTAACGTTATTACAACATTACTTTCTTTGTGGTTGAAAAAAGGTGCATACTTTCAAAGTCGGATGTACTGTTTTGGTGTCATAGTAAGTGGTAGGCCTACTCAATACTCGACACGGAATCGATTAAGTCTGCTACTCTATCTTTCCCATTCCTAACCATAGCATATAGGTTTTTCTACTATCTTCCAGTACTCACAGAGTAGTATATTTCAAAGTCTGAAGGCTTTCAATTTATCGCAGATTTTAACTTCTCCTTAACCAGGGGTTATCAAACTGTAGGCCATGAAACAATATAGTAAATTTTATGATCTCCAATATTACTTCACCATAACAAAAGAAATAAATTGAAATTTAAGCTGCAAGAGGAGAGACGACAATCCGGTTGAGCTTTAAGAAAGAAAATTTCACCATGTTTTGGGCAAAACTAAGAAAATCATACGGTAAACTTAATGAAATTATCATGCCATTACTTCTAAAGATGAAGTCACAGAGTGCCTGGGCTCGTTCCATCACCAAATCATCAATTAGGAAATTCTCTGAGCAAAAAACAAGCTAAACCGTCACATTATCTGAATATATAATAAACAAATATTGTACTATAAGGATTATCGTGTGGTGTATTTATATCATTCTATCCACCAGTTACTGTAAAAGTGAGATTTTAAAAATTCCTAATTTTTATTTGATTTCTCGAATTTTTTACAGGGTGCCACGCGGTGTGAAGAAGTTGGGAACCCCTGTTCTAAACTATAGTCTAAAAATACTTTATTGATCGTTTATAAAGATACTGATTCAACAAATTGAAACATGCACCCACAAAGATTTCCCATCGCCAGTCAGGCATTGCCATTCAGAATACTAATAAACAGAATCTCACATGACTGGCCAAAGTCGAAAACCTTTTCTTCTAGGATGGTCTCATTGGTGAAATATTTGTTCATTCTCGTTTGCCTTGTATCAGCAGGGCTCGGATACGGATCAAATCGAAGAGCGTCCAGCTCTAACACTGTTCCGTTTCTCATTTCAAAATCGTTTGCGCTGTCCCCGTCGAAAAGTCCTGAAAGATAACGAGAGATTTACGGAATAATTTCACTGCCACTGAATCACTTTATAAGTCATTATGTAACGTTCATTCCTATTCCATGTACCACAGTAGTAGTATCAGTATCAGGATCGATTTAATAATAATTTCATGAGATCGCAACACCACAAGCTGATGATACAATGAAAAGATAGGAAGGTGTCGAAAAGATTTGGAGTAGTCTTCGAAGTCAGACAACCACCTAGGGCTACCAGTAAGCGATGTTTCGTAGCCCTAAAGTTAACTCTTCCTTCAACCCTAACCTAACCTAAAAAACCTAAAATTCTTAAATTCAGCCCACATGCTGAAGTCTCGCATGCTGAAATGTAGCATGGGCTACCATTGTGTCACATTTTCACATGTCCACAGACCCAAATACAGAACATCTTTTGAATTCAAGAAGAGTAAATCAGGGTTGTAACCAAGTCACAAGGCTCCGAGTCACAGCTCAATCTCACTTTTATAGTTTTGACTCGAGTCAAGTCGAGTCATTTTCAATTCTCACCGAGTCAAGTCCGAGTCCAAGTCATCGAGCAGAGGTTCGAGTCCGAGTCATAATATTACGACTTGAGTCCGAGTCCAAGTCATTATATTGACTGCTCAGTTTTCAGTTGAAGTCTTGTTGAACCCACTTTATACAATTGTTTGGTAATTTTTAATGGTTTGAATTATAAGATGCTAATTTCCCTCACTTTTAGCAGTATCTGGTCGCATTTCCAAGTGCTAGTACCGATAGACGAGGTACTAATAGGGTGGTTACGTTACTTTTCTTCGAAATTACGATGAAATGTCGGTCTCGGCCGTCTGAGTCTCGAGTCATATGACTTGGTTCGATTCATGTGCAATGACTCGAGTCCAAGTCAAGTCAATACACAGATTGACTCGAGTCGAGTCGAGTCATTTCCGTATTTCGAGAAAATGACTCGAGTCAATCGTGTCATCAGAAAATCGTGACTAGAGTCATTACAACCCTGCAGTAAATCAAATACTCTCTCAACTTTGGAGTCACATAAGCCGTAAACCAGCTACCAAGATCAGTATCAATGACGCCTCACCGTACAACCCTTTCAAATCTCCGAAGGTATCAGGTTGCGACGAAATTATCACGGTGAGGAGTTTCGCAGTGGGCGTGATCGTAATCGTGTAAGAATTCTTCGTCGAGACTTGCACGGAACTGTTAGCGAGTTCGATTTGCAAGTCGCCAAGATCTATTCCGGTACCTAAGAAATCCAGACACGACAAATATGAGGGAGCCATTGAATCAACGTAATTATCAAACAACGACAGAAAGGGCTCATTCCTTCAGTCATATAGTCCATTCCTATTCATTTTTATGAATGTATAACACCTCAAAATTGAAACACAATGAAAAGATAAGCAGGTGTTGACTTGGAAACCAAACTGCAGTCTTGAACTGTACATTAGATTGAAATAGCTGTAAAAATTTGGATAGTGCAACATTCATCCACTGCATACTAGACTCCTAGAGTATGGTCAACAAATACTTTGAACTTGGATCAGTAAACAGTAAATTTGCCATAAGTGTGCTTCGCGTGTATCGGTCAGCCGCTCGAAAGCTACTACATGTAACACTGCAGTAACACAAACTAAATCGAAGGTGTTATTTCAAATTCTTCAACATTACAAACAAAAAATTGGGCGAAACAAAAGTTAAATCATCACACATAAAACCCTTCTTACCGTTAGTCAGCAACTCGATGGATTCATCGTCGAGCCTTTGCCGACCAAGAGTGATCGTCATGTTTAGCAAGTCCGACGTGCCGTTGATTCCGCCCAAATAGAATCCCAAAGATTCGACACCTGAATGAATGTTACAGTTACGGACACACGAAAAGTACCTGTGCGGTTGACGATAACCCTGCTGACGGTATATGTCAGTCAGGTAATACGGCAAACATTGAATCGTGAACAACACAATGTCCCGAGTTATGCCATTGGTAAACATTTGTTGGATAATTCTGTTTGTGCTGCTGAAGAAGTTTAACCGCCTTCAAGTCGCATGTGCTAATCTTCAAGCGTTTTCATAATATTTATACAGTTTTTTTTTCTTCAAAAATCAAAAAATATTCGCGGCACACCTATTTGGGAATCACTGATGCGAGGAGAAAATACAAACCTGTGTCGTTTCCACCAACCGCGAACGCCGTAAGGACGCTGCCTTCTATGAGAGTGCCGTTGACGTCTGTGCTTTGCGATAATCGGCCCTGAAAAAGAAACAAATTTGTCGGCACAGCACGAATGATTTGATACCAGGTGGAATATCAAGCTTCGAGTCAAGCATTATTATTATTATTACATATTGTAATGTCATAACAGTCAAGTGTGAATACCAGGGTGACTTTTTGGACATGTTAAAATAAGTCAAAATTGGTTTTTACATTAAGAAGAGCATGATGAAAAATTGTGATTTAGTTGTTGACAACATTGTCAGAATCAAGCAACACGGTTTGTCACCAGCAGTGTACGCACAACTTCGGTGTGCCCAGCCAACAACCGCTGCTGTTGAACGTCCTTTCTCCATTCTTAGAAAGCTACTTAGTCAGGACACACACTTTCTACCCGGGAATGTAGGAAAGTATCTTCCGTTACACTGCAACAGATCTTAAATATTTCAAGCGAATTGCGTGATGTAACTACTGGAATTCTTCGTACGTCCAGATTTCGTTAAAAAAAGTTTTTTTCATGCAAAAATTTGTCAGTTTTCAAGTCAAAAAACTTTTTTTAGGACAAACTACTAGGGCAGTTCCAACCAGAAATGGAGATAAGCGGTGCATTTCTAACATCATGTTGGGAAACACCTAATCTACATAGGCCTACATGAGGTGAAAATTTTGTTAAAATAAAGTTTTTTAAGCTAAAAAAATGTCAAAATTCTTATTTTGAAGGTCACAGTCTTCCCTTTTGAAGTAAAAAAAATGCCATAGCGATTACGTATCTTCTTTGCAGCCGCAAGGACAATGACACCTGTTACACACGGAGGTGGTAAACGTAGTCTGTGCCGTATATTTCTATTTCAATCTCTTGTCTTCTGTTATGCTGCCCCTTGTAGATTAGGTCTATGAGTGACATACTTTTTGGGGTTCATCGAAGACTTTAGTTACTTATGAAATTGCAAGATGTACACTGTTCAGGCATATGTCGCTTTTCAAGGCATAGTGTTGCGCCAGCGTTCAAGGCATGCCAGCGGTGGGTTTGGCCAGTTGGTGAAATCAAAGCAAACAAAAGTACATCTTTACCTGCATCATGGTGTTATTTCCCATTCCCAAAATGTATTCGCCCAGTCCAGAGAACAGATAATCGTTGCCGTCCAGTGTTGAGAGTAACGGCTCACCTCTCGATTGACAGACTGCAATAACAATGGTACAGTTATGCATAGTATGGAAGGATCGCCTACTTGTTAGTGCAAACTTTATTTCATTAGGCCAGCCTTTTTCTGAATTATGGCACGCCACGAAACTCGAAATATGGAAGCAATCGCGTCTTTTCCACATGACAGTGACAAGTTAACAGACCGAAAAGTATTTTAGGCGGAATAACTTACTTTTGACATTTCAGAAGTAAAAAGCAGTTTTGTGATATGTTGGCATCACTTTTATCAGAGAAATTATAGTAAGAACCACGTGAAATGGTCCCTGTATCACGTTAACTGAATATATTGTTGAAAATTGTACCTAATTGTTGGAATTCTGTGTCGGTTGCAAAGCTTCATCCGGCAATTTGGAAGTAGCCGTCAACGGTCAATAGTCAAAAGCATGACAACGCTCGACCAAACCTACTTTTTCGAAACTCTTCATTTTCTACTCCCACTCAAAGCATTTTTGTCGTGTCTACTTGTAATTGAGTTGAATTTACAGAATTACTTCTACAGCAATCCAGCTACTTTGACGACCTCTAAATATACCTCGTTAGGAAATCGAAATTAGCAATTACTAATTCCGATGCCGCGAAGTCATGATACAGTGGTAAATCGATATTTGGATATACTCGAATCAAAATTTGTATTAAATTGATCGGAAGATCTGTGTTACACTCACATCTCCCTCGGAAACGATATCCCGCAGACGTCACTGCCGGCCGCTTATTCCTGTACAGCGAGCAAGTCTCTTCGTTCAAATCATCGCAGCACCAACTTCTCGGCCTGACGTCATTCTCTGTGAAAATATACTCAGATTACTTACCGTAGAGAGCAGACAACAACTCAAAACAAGCAAAGTACATTCTTAGACGTCCCAGTTTTTTACATGACTCGCGCTAGAAAAAGTAGTTTTTCCACAATTTCAACAAGATTTTGATCGGGGTATCTTTTTGATATTGAAGCCTAATAATTAAACACTAGCCTTGGCCTACAATCAGTCATAAAATAGCCTGATATAAACATGTAGAGGTCAAGTTATCAATGAAGATACTTGAAGTCGTGATGGTGTGCATTTTTGCTCATAACTAGGGCAAGTTTTTGTTGCAGTTAAATCCATGGAAAATTGCATTTATTTTTGAAAAAAGTTGCAGAAGTTGCATTTTGACCACAAAAAGGTCAATTTTCCGGCTCAGCTCCCGAAATACCCGTAAGAGCGTTACTTCGGTGCTGATTTACAGTCTTTCAGTCGATTGGCCGTGTATTTCACCAAAATCGAAAATACTTTCATGAAAAATCGAAAAAGTTGCAAAATGTTGCAAAAAGTTGCATGAAAAAAATGGACAAAAGTTGCAAAAAGTTGCACTATAGATTCCTTCAAACAGCATTCTACATATCTTACGGGTATTTAGGAAGCTGCCGGAAGCTGTAAAAAAAGGTTGCAAAAGTCGCAAAAACTTGCCCCACTCATAACGAAAGCAATCGTCCTTAATTCGATGCGTTCCGAATTAAACAATGAATATAGAATTAAACAATGTTTGTGTAGAATTTCGATTGTGAGACTTTATATTTTTGATCCCAGTATCAGAAGATTCACTGGCATTTTTGGTAAAATAGGAGTGTCATTGGAGAGATCTTTGGCCTTGCTCTTTGCCCAGAGAAGTGACGGAATTCAGTCCTTGACCGATTGGCATCGACGGTTTTTTTCGAAAAATTTTGCTGCGCTTTCAAAACTTAAAAACACGACCTCAATGGGATGTGAAACCAACAAGTAATATATCGTTGGATTCAGAATTTCAACGCCTAACCAACTACGCCACGAGCTAGACGAGACCAGGGCAACCGCGTGTGTATATAATCGAGAAGACGAGAACACCTTGTTGTAAAATTGTACATGTTTTGGTTACTTCCTTATAGAGTCCACTACATAAACCTAGTGCGAATAACTACGTGATGTTCACTGTTACAGAGATAACATCTTTCAAACAAGACATGAGTAGGGCAAGTTTTTGCAACTTTTGCAACTTTTTTTTACAGCTTCCGGAAGATCGTAAGATATGTAGAATGCTGTTTTCAGCTGTTTGAAGGAATCTTATAGTGCAACATTTTGCAACTCTTGTCCATTTTTCCATGCAACTTTTTGCAACATTTTGCAACTTTCTCGATTTTTCATGAAAGTATTTTCGATTTTGGTGAAATACACGGCCAAATTCGACTGAAACACCGTAAATCAGCACCGAAGTAACGCTTTTACTGGTATTTTGGGAGCTGAGCCGGAAAATTGACCCTTTTTTTTCTAGTCAACCGAGCAAAATGTGGTCAAAATGCAACTTCTGCAACTTTTAAACTTTTTTCAAAAATAAATTCAAATTTTCCACGGATTTAACTGCAACAAAATCTTGCCCTAGACATGAGTGATCGCTTTAGAACGTTTCACTGAAAACCGCAGTCTGATGCAGGCATCGTGGAATGGTGTAGTTGAAATCCAGGAATTGTGGTCAAGGATGTTAAGATTACTGGAAAATACAGGTACTGCACAAAAACCTTCACACGGTATATAACCTAGTAAGGTTTGTTTGCGAACGCAAACCTCTGAATTAGCAGCTATAGTACACCAAACACCAACACTTCCCAAGCTTCAAAGTAGTTAGAGGTAGAGACACTCTATTGGATAGTATAGTCAGGGTTAGCGTTACGTGCAATGGATACATCGATTTCAACAAAAATCGGAATTACCCAGGTATCGTTGAGCTTGAGAACGATCGCTGCCGTAAACCGGACTTTGCACGACTTGCCCGGCGACTAATAAGTTATCAGGCGAGTAGTCGGCTTCGATCAGTCTCTGAAAATATTAACACAGGTGCGCTCACCGCGATTGTTCTGTGCATTCAAAAATGGGACGGTGCTATGCGAATTACTATCGCATGTACACAATTGCTGTTTCGGTGATAGTTCTTAGAAATATTGCAGTTGATTTGCCTTTTTTTGTGCAGTTTGAAGTGACGAACACGAAATCAACTATCTTTCGCATGGAGAGACGGTGGTATGTGAGGTAGAGAGATAGGTTTGAATTCAGATCCGTAGAAGTAATGAAGATTTTGCAAGGTTTTCAGCGAAAATTGAGTTCTCGGGTAGGTGATTACACGACTGCCGTTTGATTACAAGGTGGAGTTCCAAATATTTTCGTATATCAACGAGAAATTTTAATTGATATTTGCACGCAATACTATATGAGCTCAGGATTAGCATTCGGAACAAAATTTGAAAATATAGCATCCACTTCTCTGATGGCTGCGATTAGGGCCCAAATTCCAGGTAATCAACCTGACGTTCATGTTCGGAGGTGGTCAACAGCAGTCAAAGTGACAAAAACTTATCAGAAAACTGCTCAGTACTTTTTATAATCAAAAATGGTAGTTTCGCCTGAATAACTGTTGAAGCAAATGTGGGAGTAGACTAAATAGATAACCACTGGAGCAAGTACTGTAAGTCAGCAAGATCAATCGTGACTTGAGAAAAAAGTAAAAGCCCTCTGTTACTAGCATACGGTGCCATAATTATGCGATCTCTACACAGCTACAACTCAAGTTGGGAATTCTTCATCATTACATTGTCTTGGCCAAGAGATGGAATATTATATGATGAACCTACCCTTTTTCGACGATTGTTGTAACAGCAGATACTGTTAGATCCGTCGTATGCGGCGTTACGCGATCTTTGTAGACAGTGGGATGCTGGCAAAAGGACAAATTGCTTTAATGCTAAACGTCACAAGAATGGCATAATGCTTGCAAACTAAAATTGAGCTTATAGGCGACACATTATTTAGAAGCGACAGTTATACAAATATAGGTGATAAAGTTCTGGACACAAAAGGGAGGTTTCACGTTATCGTCTTTCACTTGCATGTAGGCTGGTTCATTGCTTCACGTTACATCTCCAAATATTTGATATGAATAATGCTTCAAAACATCTTGCATACGATACCTGACTTGATAACATCGGTGCATACAATTTGTAAAATATGAGTTCAAAAAACTTGTTAAAAAGATCGATTGGTTTTCAAGTCATTTGAATTTTAAAATCTCAATTGAGGATCACGGACATGACTCTCAAAGGTATACCAATTCATCAAAGAAAAAAAAGTTGACTAAAATCTGATACCGTTTCAAATGTTCCTGCTGCAAAATGAATTTTTGATTTTTTACCAAACACCAAATACCGCAAATTATCATACCATGATAAAATCTCAACGGCTGCTCAGTGTTCAGGCAAGAGCTGTCCGAAAACATAGCAACAAACTTTGAAAGAAAATCCATGACTGTAGGATGAGCATTCAAACATTTTCGATTCATTTGTGATGAATTGACCAATCCGTAAAATCCCAAAGAACCTAGATAACCAAGGCATACTCACGTGCGAATTCACGAAGTTCGTCGATGGCGTCGAAATCTAACAAGGGGTGATAGTAACGAAACGATAAGTAAAAACGCCCCCAGAAAAACCGGAAGGTTATGATCCACACCGGCGTGGATGGCAGGTATCTGTAGCCCGAACGCCACGCGTTTCGGAAGGTCGGCGGACATATCTGAAAGGTGACACACACGGATTACACGTCCGTTCTTACTCAGAAACGGCCCCTTTTCTCTAGCTTGTGCGAACCACTCAATTTTCAAGAGGCGCAACTAGAACTGAAAACCATTAAAAATCTAAAACTATCTGCCCGGTAACTAAAACACAACTGGAATCAATTCCGAAGCAAATCATTAATTTATATTTTATCGGAATCGGATCGATTAAAATGGGATGGGTTTCGACTTTAAGGGGAATAGCAAGTCAAAAACCTAACTCTCAGATGGCTGCTCCCATCACCATGAAATTCTCACAGTCGCTATGCTATACACAAAAAACACAAAAAGTTTTGTTCTACCCGGCAGATCGTGGATTTGAAGGAGAAAAAATGCACCGACACGGGGAATGCAAAATCTCACTATTGCGAAGGCCTTTTTTTCAATCTAACGCCTTCTTTAGGAAGTAATAGGACAGTGCTGTGTTATGCGAAAATTAGAAGGAATATGTGCAACCCCATTAGGAGAAATCCCATTTTGAAATTTCGAAATTTCGAATTTCAGGTCTTTTATCAAAAGTTTGCTGTGAAGCTCTGTAATTCAGAGCAAGGCAGACCCAGGCCAAACGTCTCTTAGCGCAACACAGGTCTCGGTGTTAGCTTTTCAAAAAACCCTCAGAGAATACTATACGACATAATATGTCATACAAATTTTTGATTTACCCGGAAGCTGTTCAACAAAATTTTACAATGGAGAAAAACGTTGATAAACATTTTACCAGTAGCCTAATAAAAGACACTAAACCAGTGCCGACGAAAATCGAAAATATGAAGTTTTTAGTTATGTTTTGGGTAAGATAAGGTCATGACGTAAGAGTATAGGTACTATGTTGATATTTAAAGCCAAGAAAAATAAATGAAAATTTTGATATTCTTTATAATTTTGACTTGCTAGTCCCCTTAAAACCCACCCCCTAGCTATGCCACTGTTAGTAGTGATGTGATGACTCGGAGCTAATCGGAGCAACAAACTAATCGCGTATCAGGGGAATAGTAATAAATCAGAAGGTCGCAGCTTGGTATTTCGCTAACCAGCAAGCAAGTAGTTATGGCAACCATGGGCAATTTGTTAGTTACATCTTTGGTCGCTAAACCATGTTATTAAGGCCACTTCAAGGTACCGAGTACCGTAGTGGTACGCTCCGACGGTGTAACAACCATGGGTTGTTCGGCGTTCCGACATTTCAATCACTAAGACACATTCATTAATCTATTTATATCATATTTATATTTTTTTCTGCTCCTGTATTTGAAGATATTTGGCCATGAGATTAATAGCGTAGGTATCAGAAGTACAACCGAAATCTGGATTGGAATTACGATGCTCAACCTAAAAATGTTTTGATATCAGATCAGTCTCTATTATCAATCTGTTAAATTCAAAATATTCAAGGTAGCTGCAAAATTATAACCTGATAGCTTTTATGATGGCATCATACATTTGTCCGCCCATATAGTGTCTATATCTTATAATTAATATATATCAAGTACAACAACAATTCTATTCAAATAGTTATAAATGTGATGATTCTTTCCGTGCCTGGCCTAAATTGATACAAGAGCAAATCACATTTCGACGATGTGTGTTTGTCAGTCTGCTGGATCGGCTCACTTTCAATAGGACAATTCATTCCCGCCAAATAAGGCCTACTTGTAAAGACATAGAATACCCCTATAAGTGCTGCGGCCCGCGGCGTCGTCAAAACGGGAAAACTGGTCCGCGAGCACATTTGAGTTTGAGACCTCTGCAATAGAGAATGTATTACCTTGAAGACTTTTCGTGTGCCCGTTATCAATGAATGTGGATTTGAATGCAATACTCAAGCTCAGTACCGCCAGCCTTGTATTCAAATAACTCTTACTGCGAAACGCGTGTATAACAGGGCTCTTCAAAAATGACTTTTTTTCTCAAATTGCACTCGCTACTTGATAAAATTGTTAGGTTACCTAATTTAAGCCTACACACAAAATTTCGTTCAATTCCAACCAGTAGTCGCATTGCTACAGGAGAAAAAAGTTTCTATTTATTTTAATAAAATATTATGAAAAAAAATTTCAAAATTTTCTGTTCACCGCATGATAATGTTAGGTTTCTATACACAACCTAACACTTTCATGGGGTGAACATGGGGTGCTATTTATTTTTATATAATAAATAGAAGCTTTCTTCTCCTGTAGCAATGCGGCTACTGGTTGGAATTGAACCAAATTTGGTGTGTAGGCTTAAATTAGATAACCTAACAATTTTATCAACTCTCGCTACTTGCTTGGAATCATCAAACTGTCGCGCACAACTCTACTGACCACCTCTGGAGCCCATGGACCGTAGACTAGGTAGCCTGGATGGGTAGCCTATTTCAAACACTTACGTTACTGCTTTCCGGTTCAGATGCCTCTGCGTTCCATGCGAGACACTGCGGGTTCCAAACCCTCGATGCTGCGCCAATATTAAACACCCATCGGCCGTTCTTACCTGCACACATTCACAATGTAAAAGCAATGTGCCACGAGCAAAATATTTTTAACGAGTATTATGTTTCAAATAGCGCTGAACAGTGAACAATATTGCGTCTTGAAGTGTCAAGAAGAAGGCTATTATCAGTGTCCAGACATTCTCAGGACTCATTCATTGCTTTCGTCATAACATTCAGCAACACTACGCTCATACCCCCAGGGGATACTCGGGTACAATACCCCCTCTTCAAAATCCCATTACCATTGTATAATATATATCTATTGCATTAAACCCTAACATTTGCGCCTGATACTAGTCAGATTAATCATCAGCGACTAACAGAAAATTCTTGAGTATTTGGTACTGTATATCAACAACCCTATCGCTAATTATGATTGTATGAATCAAGTACACAGCCAATTTTATGATTGTTAATATACAAATTTCTTTGGAATTCTTTACTAGATACTCAGGATTGCCCTGACTAGTGCCAATCAAAATTATTCGGGTTTATTTCAACATCAATCAATACTGGTCAATTGTATACTCAAGTTTTGTACTTACTTCCTTTTAAAATGCAATTATTTCGATTAGACTTTAGACCACTTTAATATTATGTTAGCTCAATGCTTAGATCCGCGGGCAACGCGTTATGAGAATTCGCCTTCTTCACTGAAGAATTCGCTCTCTCGTCTGTACAACGAGATAATCCCTTTCTAACAGCTGACGATAATAGCGAATGTAACCGGTCGCAACGAGGAAATCGCTGCCCACCGTAAACGTTATGATTCGGTGTAGTATATATTCAAATTTTACATCGTTGTTAGCACTCCGGCTCCTAGCTCCAGCTAGGTCCGGCTCCGACTTCGACTCCAAAAAAGAGTATTATTTGAATCCGAACGCTGGCAGGCGTTGGGAAGGTTGTTGAACATTTAGGCAATTGAGCTTATCCTTGGCTGAAATACGGCCGTTGTTAATAGCTTGGCATGTTGAAAAAGTATAAGACCTCAATGATTCCCACCTAATGAAACAGCACTATTAATTCCTGGTGTCTAAGCGTAAAATTGGTATGACTTGGCTCTTGACGAAGTCTGGTTGTGTCTAATCTTTCTTCCTCAAGTTCTGTTGAGATACCTTTTGTCAAGTAAACCGTGTGTTTATAAAAGTTTAATTGTTATTTTGGAAGTAAGAAACAATAAACTGATATCTGTTGATACCAGAGACTATGGCGGGAAAGTCCAACCTAGGTCCTAAACTAGTCATTTCCACTTCAGGCAGTATTTTGTATCTTACCCTAATTATAATGTACCAGTCAGCTTTTAGGAGAAGTAGTAGAGTGTGACGGTGTTATGTTGTACAACCGAACCTTTTGATTATCACATTATTTCACATACCATATTCATTTTGAAAAACTCGTGCATAAATGCAACTTTTTACTGCAACTGCAAAAGAAAAATTCACAGCCCCATTGTGATTAGACGTTTCCCCAACGAAACAATACAGAGCCAGGTAAAGAGCTGTTATCTGCGCCAATATTTCAAAAACATCTTCTTTGGCGTGTAACTAGAATTGGTGACTATGAAGCAGCCATGTTAAGAATTGTATTTGTGTGCTTTTAAATAATACATGCCTTTGTGTTTTTGGTAGTTTTGTTTTTCAACAAGTCAATTGAATAGGCAAAATTCAGCAGCTTACCAACATTGGAACTCAAATCTGGTCTCTCGTGCGGCTTGATGGTTTGGGTGAAAGCACTTTCAGTATCAGTCCAACCCATCAGCGGCGGGCTGTCTTTCCTCTGGTAATGCCGCGCGTCCATGTAACCGACTCGGAAGTTGAACACAGAGTAGGTTACGTTGCCGTCGGTGGCTAGAATCATTTGGAAGTTGTCCGTCTGTAAAAGAGAATGTACACGGTCAGCGTAACAGCCACATTATCAATTGTGGAACTACATACCTACAGAAGCCTAATCATTAGGGCGATTTTTCGTTAAAATACTAGTTTTTCATGCAAAAATTTGTCAGTTTTCAAGCCAAAAACGTTTTCTCAGATCAAACTACTTCGTAAGGACAGACAGTTCCAGCCAGAAATGAAGATAAATAGTATAATTTTTACATTATTTGAGAAAACAAAATTTGCTCAAAATTCTATTTTTTTAGGTCAAAATCTTCTGTTTTTTTAGGTAAAAAAAATCGCCCTAGTAATCATAAATAATTGATAATTACAAAGGGCAATGATTCCCAACCGCGGCTCCAAGGTACCCTTCTTGCGGCTCTGATTGACCTCTAAATATGCCACAAAAATATGATAGACGACAGTTGCTATTTGTTTCTATGAAAAGTAATAGTCAATTTCCGTGTATGAATGCCAAAACGAGGGATATTAGTTATGTCTAAAGCTGTCCAAGGCCTGAAACCCGGGAAAGAAAATTCTCGCAGACTAGCGTCAAACGCATGGTTGAATACCCGTCACACAAGGATATATCTCGAGTTCGGCTGGTCATAGACGTTTACATATCGTCTCTGTGAAGAGTTATTGTAGTAATGATATGCATTTTCAGTTTAAAGCATAACACTCGCCAATCTGCGTCTGTCAGTGCTAAAATAACCGATATAGAATCTATAAAAGTCTATGTGCAATGTGCATTAGGGGTCTTCAAAAATGAATTTTTCTCAAATTGCACTGGTTACTTGATAAAATTGTTAGGTTACCTAATTTAAGCCTACACACCAAATTAGGTTCGATTCCAGCCAGTAGCCGTATGGCT
>ATSW01051551.1:0-13003 GCA_000444245.1 Botryllus schlosseri | reverse complement strand
CTCAGAAAACGATACGTTTACCGTCGGGCCATATGATGTGATCCACTTGCGACCTGATATGTTCCCATGTCAAGTTTGGGGTTTTCAAACCAGCAACGTCTATTTCTGTGTTGCTGTGACCCATGTTACAAACAATAGCGCCACTTTTCATCCTGTCCATTGCGTCTCGCGTAATTACGTTTTTGTTACCGGTGCACGTTATGAAGATGTCAACATGTTTGACTACCTCTAGCAAACGCACTACACGAAAACCATCCATGCTCGCTTGTAATGCGCAAATGGGATCGACTTCACTTATATAGATAATAGATCCCATGCCTTTCAACGCTGCACAACAGCCTTTGCCCACTTCACCGTATCCACACACCAACACCTGTTTCCCTCCGAACATAACGTCAGTAGTACGCTTCAAACCGTCAAGCACAGATTCGCGGCAGGAATAGAGGTTGTCAAATTTCTGCTTGATAACCGAGTCACTGACATTCATGGCCGGTATGGACAGTCTGCCGGTTTTCGCCAATTGATACAGCCTGTGAACACCCGTCACACTTTCTTCCACGATTCCTCTCGATGCTTTGAAAACTGCCGGGTACTTCTTTATGATCGAATGAGTGAGGTCACCACCGTCATCAAGTATCAGATTAGGCTGCCATCCGTCTGCGACAATACACTTTTCAATGCACCACCAAAAATCTTCTTCTTCCTCGCCTTTCCATGCAAAAACCGGCAAATTAACTTCGGCCATCGCAGCTGCAATTTCATTCTGAGTCGAGTATATATTGCAAGCGCACCACCGCACACGTGCACCAAGAGCAGTTAGAGTCTCAATTAATACAGCGGATTGTGCGGATATATGAGTGCAGGCTGCTATTTTAGCGTCTTTAAGAGGTTTGTCAGCCTGAGCCCGGCGACGTAGATCCATTAGTGCAGGCATTTCTTGCTCGGCGATTTCAATTTCTCTTCGACCGAATTCCGCATGTCGTATATTTCTGATGCAGAAGTCATTGAAGCCTTTTGAATTGAGCTGTGTCAGTTCCCTTGGAGAAGTGTCGTCTTCGTCGTCCGAGCTAGAAAAAGAGCCAACGCTGGCAGTTGAAAGCTCTCGAGATAAAGTAACGCTAGGTCGGCGATGTTGTTTCGTGCTGCGTGTAGCGGTTTGCTTCGTTTCTGCTTCCAGAATGAACGAAACCTCCTGTTGACTACGTCGCCCTTCCGACGCCATCCTTCCGTACAGTGTTTTCGTCTTTCGATGACTCTCGCTCGAAGTCACTTGATCTGCAGCGGTTTCTACATTTTGATCGATGTTATTTGCCTTCGAGATAGGCGGGCCGATTCGGTAGAGCGTGCAACGTGATTGACGTTTGCAATCCGCATTGACTAAATCATGTCGCTACCAATGATGTATAGTAAAAATGCACAATAAGAGACTAATATAAAATGATAGGGTATATATGATATTTTTAACATTCTATTGCCATATAAATGTGTTATACAAGACTATGACTTTTCAGTCATTTCTACGAGATGATTAGTCGAAACCACGCGAAATGGATGAATTTTTGAAGATTTGGGATGTTACACGGCATATCAAGGTACACGGAACACGTTATCAAGAATCATGTCGTCATGTTATTTCCTCAGATTGGCGAGCATAGGGGCGGAAAACATGTAAATTGTGAATTTCGTCACGCTTCGTTTCTTGATAGCGAATGCGTCGCGGATTCGTATTGCGAGTCGGATTCAGTGTTTTGCTTTCATTTCGGTAGCAAAGAATTACATCTTAAAATACAGATATGGGACGATCCAGGTCTCGATCAAGAGATAGAGATCGCAAGAAACATCGTTCAAAGTCTAAAAGATCTCGTTCAAGAGACAGGAAAAGGTCGCGTTCACGCGAGAGGCGTTCTAAGCGAGACAAACGTCGTTCGCGGTCTCGATCTCGGGACAGAGAGAGGAGAAGAGACCAACAATCTTCCTCAAATGCCGATAGAAAACCTGAAGAATCAAGTAAAAATGAAGCACGATCGCAGGCCCCTGAAAATGTACAAGAGGTTGAGGAACCGCCAAAACCAAAAGTCCAGCCACTGAGTCTCGAAGAGATGCTGGCAAAGAAAAAAGCAGAAGAGGAGGCAGCCGCCAAACCAACTTTCATCACAAAAGAACAGCGTGCACAAGCCGCCCTCGAAAGACGGCAAAAAGAAGTTGAAGATAAGCGAAAAGCGATGGAAGAATTGCGAAAGAAACAGAAGGAAATCTTTAGCGAAGGTAGAAAAGCCATAGAAGATCCCTACGAAAGAGAACGCAGGGAGAGAAAGGAAAGAAGAACCAAGGAACATGATGATCAGGAATTGAATAAAAAACTGTTGGATAAAGATGCAGAAAAAGAATTGAACTCCATCAAAGACCGGTATCTTGGAATAGTAAAAAAGAAAAAGCGTGTTCGTCGTTTGAATGATAGAAAATTCGTGTTCGATTGGGATGCCGGTGATGATACATCTGTCGACTTCAATCCGTTGTACAAAGAGAAACACGAAGTACATCTCTTCGGTCGTGGATTTCTCGCCGGCATCGATGTGAAGTCCCAGAAAAAGACGCAGTCCGAGTTCTACGGGGAATTGATGGAGCAAAGGAGAACAACGCAAGAGAAGGACGCCGAAAAGAAGAGGGCTCTGAAATCGTACAAAAAGGAAAGGAAACGTCAGTGGGACGATCGGCACTGGACCAAAAAATCGTTGGAAGAAATGCAGGAGAGGGATTGGAGAATCCTTAGAGAAGATTACAACATTTCAACGAAAGGTGGAAATATTCCGCATCCGCTCCGTGCCTGGAGAGAGTGCAAAGTCATACCGGATGAAATCCTCGCCATTATCGATAATCTCAAGTACAAAGACCCCACGCCCATTCAAAGACAAGCTATTCCCATCGGGCTGCTCAATCGTGACATCATCGGCGTCGCGGAAACTGGCTCCGGTAAAACAGCGGCCTTCCTAATACCTCTGCTGATATGGATCACATCGTTGCCTAAGATAGAACGTTTGGAAGACGCAGATAAAGGGCCATACGCTATTATCATGGCTCCGACGCGCGAGTTGGCACAACAAATCGAAGAAGAAACCGTCAAATTTGGTAAAGAACTAGGAATTCGTAGTGTCGCCGTCATCGGTGGAATTTCAAGAGAGGATCAAGGTTTCAAGCTACGAATGGGGTGTGAAATTGTAATCGCAACTCCCGGGCGTATGATCGATGTGTTGGAGAATCGATATCTTGTACTAAGCCAGTGTACTTATGTTGTGTTGGACGAGGCTGATCGTATGATTGACATGGGCTTTGAGCCGGATGTCAAAAAAATTTTGGACCATATGCCTGTCACTAATACCAAGCCGGAAGGCGAATTAGTAGAAGATGAGGCTGTAATGAGGAATAACTTTCTATCCAAACATAAGTACCGACAAACTGTCATGTTTACTGCCACTATGCCAACTGCGGTGGAACGTCTCGCGAAGACGTATCTTCGAACTCCCGCCATCGTAAATATCGGTGTCGCTGGAAAACCGATTGAGAGAGTGAAACAGATCGTCCATCTGGTTAAGCAAAACGAAAAGAGGAAGAAACTTTTGTCGATTCTGGAAGCCGGCATCCAGCCTCCTGTCATCATATTTGTGAATCAGAAAAAAGGATGTGACGTTCTCGCCAGATCTCTGGAAAAAATGGGACACAACGCTACTACACTCCATGGAGGAAAGAGTCAGGAGCAGAGAGAATTTGCTTTGAACGGGTTGAAAGGAGGAAGTAAGGATATTCTCGTAGCGACCAACGTTGCAGGCCGTGGTATTGATATTCCCGACGTTAGTATGGTCATCAATTTCGATATGGCCAAGAGTATCGAAGACTACACTCACAGGATCGGTAGAACAGGCAGGGCCGGTAAGAGCGGTACTGCCGTTACTTTTGTCACCCAGGACGATTCGGCGACCTTTTACGATTTGAAGCAGGTCCTACTTGAAAGTCCAGTGTCGGTGTGTCCCATGGAACTTGACAGACACCCTGAATCTCAGCATAAGCCTGGTACTATCTTAACCAAGAAACGGAGGGAAGAGACGATATTTGCATAGCATGGTGGTGGCATCGCTGGTTCACGACATGTTGCCACTATATACTAACCGAGATGTAATTGAGGGAAGATGGATGTTTCGATATACCGAACACTCTGGAATCAAAAGGAAAGCTGCTGAATTCTCTCACCATTTACACTTGTATATTTGGACAGGTTTATTTGCATTAGTCTCAAAAAATAAATTTTGTGCAAAAATATGTCTACAATACTCCAGTGCTAAAAGGGTTTGTAAGAAAACTGGTAGAAAAGTAACACTCGTGGCAAACAATTGGCTACATAATTGCTCAGACGGATTGGTGAAGTCGCATTACAAAAATTGAAGAGGATGGCTTCGTACTACAGGAAAGAAAGTAGCATGTAATTCCGTGCATATCGCAGATAAATTATATCACAAGTGCTCGTAAGTATTTGTTCATGCTGTGTATAGGCAGGCGTCTGGTTAATGCGGTACCATTTCGTATTCATACAGAAAAATATAGCTGCCATTTGTTCCAATCTTTATTCCAAAGCTTAGTCCGCTGCTCCTTGGTCATTCTCTGTCCAGTCGCAATGGCGACAGAATTGTCAATCATCGAATTCAGCATCATCTTCATGTAAATTTCCACAGGCATGTCTCGAGCCGAGTGCTTTTCGAACGACACGCTCTGCTCGAAAGGACAGTTCCCTTTGTCCTTGATAGAGATTTCCTTTTCGTTCTCTTTCAGTTCAGACTTTAACCGGCGCAAGCGCGAGTTTTGATCGTGAGACGATATCGACGACAATGTAAACATTGACGATACCGCCTCCGATCTTTTCGACGCAGGTTGATGTAGCAGGAAGACATGGGTTACTTTACCATCGCGGCACAACACCGACAGCTTATGTTTTCCCTTGATCGATGCTAGCTTGGCCGGCAATTGCAGCCCGTATTCTGGAGGTGATTCCTTCTTTGACTTGTTCGTAAGACACCATCCCACTTCAGACGCGGTAAAAGCGGACAGCATCTTCATTCTTCCACCTCGCAAACTGAATATGTACTCTGAGTCAGGTATCTGGTAGTTCCGGGTGACGGTGAAAGCAACCTGTCTGCTTTTCATCAACTCATCAAATTCGCTCTGCTCCATGAATTGCTTGATCACCATCGACTGTAGCGTGTCGAACTCAGTCAGGTCCAAACTGACGTAGGTAATGTGCGCTTTGATGTTGGGCTCATGTTTGCCGAAAAGGAACATGAAATACCATTTCTTGCCGTCAACACTCTTCTCCAACCCAATCAATGCCTTACTGTGATGGTACGAAACCGAATATACGGAAGACGAAAATTTGACAAGGAGATTGGTCGATCGTTGTTTGGTGATGCTGTAGAAAAGCTGGTCTGCGACTGGGTCGAAAATCTCATCCGCTAGAGGAGCGTATGTCTTTTTCAGAAACTTTGCATCTTTTCGGTTTTGTTTTTTGCCATCTATCCTATTATCGTCCGAGTACCAGGGTTTGCGCGATGCCAGCTTCAGAGTTCTGATTTCGGACTGGGCTTCTTTGCGCTCCTGTTCTATGAGGGTTTTGGCTCGCTTCTTTTTGCCTTTAGTCTGCTTTTTCATAGTGACCTCATCTTCGAAAATGACCTTTTCCTCGCCTTTAGGAGTCATCACCACTTCGGCGCCATTCATTCGAAGTTTCCTGAACGGTAAGAACCACTCGTTGCGATATAGATATTCGGTGCTATGCTTCCAAACGGAGATATTCAAATTTTGGTCGATAGAAACCATGTCACCGCTGTTCTGAATGAAGCCTATCTCCAATATGGAACATTTGTGGAAACGGTACAGCTCAACGCCGATGCCATGCGAAATTTTCACGTCCTTGCTTAAAAGCGCGCCTCCGTTGACGTGCATGGCTGGCGGTTTGTGGGGTTGGTGATTCAGTAAACCGCTCAGTCTAGAAGCGATCGTTAAAGTCAGGTCACATTTTATAATTTCCCCGCTCTCAAATCCTATTACAACAAAGTCCTGCGAACCGGTAACTGTCAAACACTGCGAGAATACCGCCACCAATGGAGTGGAAAAACTGGGCGTCGGAATTGGAGTTGATAAACACTCTTCAAGTATGGCAAAATCACCCATGTTAGCTTCTAATATTGCCAACGCTGTCAATTGATAGCAATCGTAAGGCGTGTCCTTTTCGTACGCTATCTTCAAGCTGCGGATATCCGCGATAGCCGGCGGGGATGGAAAAGAAATGGACCAAACTATCACACAAAATGTATCGCTTAGCGACAGTATTCGAGATCCGTCCAGCGACCAGGATATCCGCAGAATTCGTTCCGGCTTTCTACCGACAAAAGCGACACAACGTACCGGTCGAAACGGTTCATATCTCAAGTCATAAACCACGATATCACCGTGGCACGTTCCCATCGCTATGTAGTTATTATCGCGAGATACTGAGACAGCTGATACCAAGTACTTTGTCGTAGGGCACGTCGAAAGCGGAAGGGATGTGTGTGACTGAGTTGGATTCCCAGTATGAATATTCAGCCTTTATATACTCTTCCCATATCTCCCCTGAAAATACGTTTTCAGTTAATGGAGTTTGGTCGTATACTAGCATTGCGATATCATCGTCGACTTCATCATCAACAACTGTATCTGCTTGTGGCTCACTGTTCACTGTAGTGTCAGACGGAACCACTTTAGACACACCACTTTTAGTATGTGCCCAAGAGTTGATTGTGACCCGTCTATTTGTGATGTCTACCCATTTTTGTTCGATAGACTTCATTTTACGGTCTTTTGGAGGTTTGTTGTGGACAGCCATGTAGGCAGAGTTAAGAACGAGATTTGCGGCGGAAACTCTATTCATCTGCCCAACCAGTACAAACTCCTCGGCCACCTTCTCAATCATATCGGACGATACTTCACGTTCGATTTCTTCAAGAATTTGGAAAATGGCATCACGTTTCAGCTCTTCTTTACTGACGCGCTTCCAGGCTTCGCCGTCTGTTTGAAGTAGTTGCTCCAGAAGCTTGGCTTCGAGGTTATCTTCTGAGTAAACACAAATGTCAAGTGCCCGGCTGATAACACTATTTACGATATCGGCCGCTATGTGTACTGCTTCACCATGCCTTAATTTAAACGCGTTATCGATCTTCAGCGGGTTATTACGTTTTACCGGAGGCCCTTTTTTCGCTAATTCCTCCATTTTGAGATCGCGCAGTCGCCTCTCCAAGACGATGATGTTTTCTTTTGCGTTTTCGATCAAACGATTTAGATCCTCGTCATCGCTATCTGTTTCCATGGATACACGATCGCTGTCTATCTGAAGGAGTTTCACTTTCGCCGATTGAAGGTCGCTTTTCTTCTGGCGAAGTTCTCTCTCTATATTAAGTCGTCTTTCTCTCTTTGCAGCGAGACGTAGTTGCCGTTCTTTCATCAATTTATGAAAAAAAGTTCGCCGATTCAAATATTCGTTTGTACTCTTTGAATCATGTCTAGCGCTGTTATTCCGTGACACATTTCTGGACGGTGTTCGAACGTACGATTCCGCAGCATGGTTGATTCCTTCTACTCCATACGTTGCATTTAATTCCTGTTCGAGAGCAGTGCCCTTGATCAGTTCTCGGACGTGGTCTTGGTTCATTCTCATACCGGCAGCATCATTCTCCGATTCATTTAGTACTTTGAAAGCTTCGTACACTCTTCCTGTGGTGGGAGATTGACTATTTCGGATTGGCTTGAGCGGTTTCTTCTTCTTTTGCGCGATTCTTGCGCGTCGGAGAGCAAGGAGTTCGTCCACCACCATCTTTTTCTGGTGGAGTTGCTCCCCGAAATTCATTCCTGAGCTTGTGCCGCCAGTGGCCATTATGTCCTTGAAAGAAAATGTATGAATTTGTATTGAAAATTTACATAATTCATGACAAAACGACGCAGCAGGGGAGATAGTGTAGTGGTTACGATAAGCGCCCAGCACGCAGGCGAACCGCTTTCGATTCCCGTCGGAGGTTTATCTGGGCTCCTCTTCCCCTGCCGTTGCCGTTCTTACGGCGACAAAAAAGCCCAGAAAAAGACCCGACGAAAGAAAGCACTCACAATGAATGGAAAAGAACTAGTAGAAAGGGCCGCGGCTTCAAAGAGATCAACATCGAAAAAGAACTGTGACATCGGGCACTCTAGGCCGAGGTGGATGTTAGAGTAAAAGGATCGCTACTGATGCGTGTCGTTCTACATCCTCCTATCTGTTCATGACATCGCATTGTGTCTTATCGCATTGTACATTGTGTGTGACTTGTTCAGATAAAAATATAACCCAACCATGTTATGTTATGCTATTAGCAAAGAACAACTTGATTTTTCTAGAAATAATTTAGAGCATACTGGAGGAAGACGTGTCATCAGAATAACGCGAAAGTGCGCCCAGACCGATAATGAAAAAACAATTCAATCACTCGTAGGCTCATATGTGTGTACCTACTTTCTTAAGTTATCATGCTTAAGAAAGCTTGTTTCACAATCATATGATTCTTGAATGACACCCCAAAACTACTAGCCTAATGTTGATGAAATGTTGCTACCAGTCATGAATGCGTTTGAAGTAGAGGCTATCATTGAATGATGAATAAAGTCTACATAAATTCGAAAATGAGTGGAATGGCGACTGAGAATCCATTGAGTTAATTCTTTCAACTATATTTAGTAAATATAATTTAACTCATCTCAATCTGAAGGAATGCGCATATAGTCTTTTCGGCGTTCTATCGTAGCATTGCACGGGGTCTTGCGTCTTGTATACCCCATGCGTACATGTCTGGAGTTGCGTATGTGAAATTATAATTTAGTATAGCATCAATGACTTCTGGTTTTTGCAGACTTGAAATAAAACGAGTGAGGAAAGATTTTGGAATATTCTTATTTTTTCGCATATCTCATGTATGGAAACAATGAGTCAACTTACATTTTTAAGATACGCAAAATCCCGTAATAGATCTTCATCGCCGTTTCAGCTAGGTTCACTTTCCCCGTGCCGTCTGGTCACTCTGGTGTCTGTAGTTCTGTTTACTTTACATAAACAAATCGGGGGAATGCCCATTTCCAACAGTAGGCTACACGCAACGGTAGAGCTGAGCCATTCGCACCCACATCAAGCGTCGTGAGTTTGTACGGATTATTGCACGTATTTATTGCACTATACCGCATGGACTGTAATATAGCATAGTCGTTAATAGCACTGCTGCTGTAAACGACAATGATTATAGAAACATAAACCCCGTGTCACCGTACGAACTATCAACAAACACACCTAGTTGAACGCTGCAGCATGCCTGAAATATATCGGTTCGGTTTCTATTACGTACATAAATAAATGAATGAGATTTCAATGAGCAATAGAAATATTGAATTATTTTATTTTCGATCCATCTAACATTATATATATTCGCGTGGTTGTGGTAAAGCAGGGGTGAAAGAGAATTTACATCCGGTAGGTGATGCACACGAGTCATAATAGTTGCGCTGGCAGGACTTTCTGTTGTTGACATCCGAGAAGCGTGATAGCTTGAAGCTCAGGAAAGTTTTCCTTTTCCATAACACCACCTATGTAAAGTCTGCTCACTCGCGAAGCAGGAGGTCTCTAAAGTAACCGAAACATGGCTTCCACAAATCACAAAACTGTATTCGTTCTCGACCATGGACCTTCTATGGCCGAAGCGTCGAAACAAAGCATTGATTTTGACATTTTCATGAAATCAAGACCTCAGGTAAATCGCTGACATAAAACTTATAGGCGTTCGAAACTTATGCCAGCCGTTTGTTTCTGTATCAAGGGCATGATCCCACTTCCGCCTGTCAGTAAATCGATCTGGACCTGCTGTATGGAGGCATTATGTGAATATTGCAGGATTGTTTGGGACATTTTTCCTAAGCAGAAGTTTCTTCGATTCGTTGCTAGCGACACATCTAGCAAAATTCTCAATACCTGGAATCATAAAGATCAGAGCAATAGTTTTGTAAGTAGAACCTAACATGGTACCTAATTTAAATTTTGAACTATTGTATGAAATAAGTTACAATGTTTAGGAGACTGTGGCTGGCACTAAGAGTAAATTACATTTCTTTTGTTTTAGCTTCTGCAATCCTTGTCCACTGTGGGACCACCCATTAAAAGAACGGAAAGTACTGTAATGCATGGTCTTGATGACGCAGTCAGGATATTATGTGAACCCACAAGTCTACAGAAATCTACGTCCGATGACTCTAAAGGCCAATCAATCAACAAAGGAAGAATCATATGCATCACTCAACTAAAGCGGTAAGCACTCTCATGTCCATTAACTGATTTCAGTTTATCTGAGTAACCACTAATCTAGTCGTTCCCAGTGGTAGCCTATAGTTGCAGTTTCTCCTTTTCATGATTTTCTGCTAATTGCTTTAACTTTTTTTAATTCGACATCCTCCTATCTGTTCATGACATCGCATTGTGTCTTATCGCATTGTACATTGTGTGTGACTTGCTCAGATGAAAAATATAGTTGGGGGATATTATGGTCGGGAGAGTGTGGGATATTAGGGTTAGATATCGTGTCCCTCACCCAAAACCTAATCTTGGCATACCCTAACCCTAACCAGACATGGTGTAATCGCGATTAGTAATCGTAATCGATTACGACGATTACAGCATTTTCAAGTAATCGTAATCGCAATCGATTACATTCGAAAAAATTCAGAAGTAATCGTAATCGACTACTTCCCATATTTAATCGATTTCTTTGTGAAAGAACGATTACTTTTTATTTGTTCAGGACTATGACAGAAACTGAACATTCGTGAACAAGGACGAGGTATTATACTAGTTAGTGATAGCACAAACGTCAGATTTTCAAATGCCACTGCTCATTATTACGTCAGAAGTGGCCTATTAGCTTTGCTCGTCATTCCGTAAGAAGTATCCAGCCATCCACACATAGTGAATAAATATTCGATGTACATTAGTGTGATTGTAAGAACACTTGCCGTGCTGTATATCAGGTTATCAATACATTCCAGACGCCACTACCTCGCAGCAGGATACTTAAATCACCACCCTACCTATAGTTTAAAATAGTAACTTTTGTATTGATGTTTGTTTATGCTGAGTTGAACGCAGTTTGACCGTTGCTGCTTGGCGAGCGGTAGGCCTATGTAGTACGAACGTACACCGGACAAAGGTTTGAAATTTTGTAGCCTACTCGTCAAATAAAACATTAAGGTTTCCACGTCGAAGCATTAAAAATCAAGAGCTGCTGATATATATCATAACAGAGCCGTTTCTCGTAATGGCCGCTTGCATTACATTATCTGTATTAAGTTGAAGGCAGAATTTTATATTAACTTTCTCTTATTCTGATATGATTCTGCTTGAAACGGGCGCCAATCGTTATTTCACAATTCTTTACTCAACATTTGGACATGTCGCCATAAGCAATGTTAGCGTGGCTTGTAGCTAGAATCAGGACAAAAACAGCAAATCACCGCCCAATCCAAACGTTGGTATCGGGCCCCCATAGGGTAGTTAATTTTCAATAATATCAATAATATTGGTAATTGCATTATATTACTATTCATTTTTAATCCTCTCTCAGTCCCCGATGGTCAGATTTACCTGAAGAGCCGGGAGCACGTAATTCATAATTATAATAGGGTTACCGTATTTTGGAATCGAAAAAAGAGGACACTTTTTTAAAATTTTCAAACTTGGAATACCTGTGGAAAATCCTGAAAAAAATTTTCCACTTCTTGTCGGTTGACTAAAAAAAAGCGTCAACTTTCGCTCGGCTCCCGAAATACCCGCCTGAGCGTGAATTCAGTGCAATTTTATCTCGGTTCAATTTTAAGTAAACTTCTGAAAAAAGAGGACAAAATCTCAAAAAGAAGGACATTTGAGCGTCCTCGCAGGACATTTTCAAAAACCCGAAAAAGGAGGACGAATCCTAAAGGTGGACGTATGGTAACCCTAAATTATAACATCTGGTATCTTCTAATAATTACATTAGGGTATGTTGTTAATTCGTGACCTCCGGTCTGTTATATAATAAAAAGATATTGTTGTGTGCAAAACGTAGCAGACTAAAAGAAATACTTGCGTGAGACGCACACACAAATTGCCATGTCTTTAATGCTCTGGGTGCCCGGGTGGCATTTGCATTGTGGGCTCAGATTGGAAGGACCGGATTTTTAGTCACGCCCAGCCAGTGCGGCTACTGTCAATGGACACATACCCAAAGTTTCGGCCAATGTCCTTCATTAGTAGCACACTTCTTGGATTCGCATGTTGGCTGAAACACCATATGTCACTTGGTGTGTCGTGACGCGGTATTGACGGGCACCTAAATGCCTGTTACTATAAATTACGCATGCTTTTTTTCTTGATGAGGAGACGCAGGCTATGTATTTCAAAAGCAAGCTATCTAGAGACATTTAAATCGCGATGCTCGTAGACAATTTCCGAGTTCATGAAATCTCTCAAAAATAGTATATAATTTGTGTTGGTTTACGAAATACTTTTGAGTCCCCTTCGAGCTCGCTCCCCATCCTATTAGGAAATTTGGGGTGCGGCAGTTGTGGACCTGGCAAGAATGCAAATCGTTGGGTGCGCTAAATCGTCCAATATAAAATGGGCAATGGGTACTTAATGACGTAACAAGCAAATGTCGCATCTTTTTTAAAGAAAGTTGTTTTCTCATTAGGCCTTTTCAGCGCAGTCCATACATTGTCTTCCGATATAACTTCTAAGATGCAAAATAAATGTAATCGTGATTACTTTTCAAATGTAATCGTAATCGATTACTTCCCGATTTTGCAGTAATCGTAATCGTAATCGCGTCATTCAGAAGTAATCGTAATCGCAATCGACTACATTCACGAAGTAATCACCCCATGTCTG
>ATSW01051549.1:0-13344 GCA_000444245.1 Botryllus schlosseri | reverse complement strand
GGATACCAGTGTTCCTAAGCAGGTCTTCGGTCTGACCCGGCCGGGGATCGAACGCACGACCAACAATTTAGTCGGATCTCTCGAAAGGTTCCGGCAATATTCTGCCATAACACGTTCATCTCATCTACCCTGATATCTTTCTCTTGTTTCTTTCTATGTTTTGGTGGTACCTTTCCCATGCTCTTCACTCTAATCACGAATATGATCAGGAAATATATCAGGAGAACTGAACGGGAAGGGAACTTTATTGCTCATGTTTGGTCCGAGTTTTCCATATGCAGATACCAATTTTCGAACAAAATGATTGTAATTAGCTGCTGTTTTGTGATCTTCCAAAAAGTTTTAGTTACTACATCCTGTAAGAAATTCCAACCAGTGAGCTCCTTTCTCTAATATGAAATTGGAATCTGCATTCGAATTTCAGATTCATTAAAGATACCAGCTTCAAGCTTCTCGTTTGATAAGGATACTAGGTATACCAAGTATACCCACTTTGTTAGCTCGGCAGAAAAATTTCCATTTACAAGTAAAAAAAATGAGACTTGTATGAGTATTGTAGTTAGGCTTTACAAGAATGAATTTGAGAGCTTTATACTCCTCTGTCATCGTAGTAGAATGACCAATTGGTACAAGATAAAATATATTTCCGTTGTGCAAAATTACAATTTTTAGGTTTGGCAGACTGCTTTTTTGACAAACATATTTCTTGCATCAGGTCATGTTAATATTGATTGAATAACCAGGGGTGACATGATGAATCTTCACTGTCAATTATTATCTATTTATGCACGGTATAAAAGTAAAACAATCTACAATTTACTTGCTGTCAAATGAAATATTCAGTGGATGAATAGGCATTTTGGCATTTTAGGGGTATACGTATCTTGTACACTAGAGTCAATCAGGCAAAACTAATGTGATATTCGTAATCAGCAACCTTGAAAACCCCAAAAACGACTCCTAGATGTTCTGCCGAAAAACATCTGTTTTCCTTTTGTTGACCAGTGTGATAGATACGTAACTAAGCAGGTCTACCTATACTTTCAGGCATTAATGTCATGAATATGACAAATCCCCAATAATTGGAACAAACGTTTTGTGTTTTGGGCTGCAGCAAAGAATGTAGACCATGGGCGGTCAACTTTTCAGTCAAAGGGCCACATGAGATTTGCGAACTATTGCTCAGGCCACATGAATGTTGATGACACTTTTTTTGTCGACCGATAGGGCGAACCGGATTAGGTAACGATGAAAACAAGGCTTATGTTACTGAGCATCGAAATCGATAACAATTAGGTAATGAAAAGTAAGTGTGCAGTGTACTCATGGACTTAACCTCGCAAAGCACGATAATTTTCAAATGTTAATGAATGAGTTCGGCCGATACTAATGTCACTTGCCTATATATTGCGGGTCGCACTGTTTACCACTGGGCTCATTTGGCTAGCCTAGCATTATCCGGCGCACAGGATTATTCGTACTTCTAAATATCGAAGTTTCCGGTGAAGATGCGTCTATCGTTTTGTGCTAAGGTTTCATCGCCGACCATCTTTCTGAGAGTGCAGACACGAAATCAGATGTTAGACGACACGTTCTCTCATAATTGCGAATATAGTCAGACTCAATTACATAATGTGGACGTATTTCTAATTTTCAAGAAGGGGTAGGCCTACTAAAAGCAAGATATTGTGTAACAGTAAATCGCGCAAAGTGCTAAGAAAAATATCAAGTCAAATAAATCTAGCATCACACGTACCGTCACAGTATAAATGGTACCAATGGAAAATAGGATATGAAATCAACAACGCTAATCAAATATTTTCATTGTCTATATACGTCGGCTATTTATCGGCGTTACCGGTCATTCCGACGTCAGTGAATCGGTTATTACATCCTTGTGATCGTAAAATCAAAAGCCGTTTAAAATGTATCGATGATAAACAGTGATATAACATTCATGTTATTTAACACACCGATGACTTGAAACTGGCGGGGAGAACTTACTGAGTACTGCAGGCCACATAATTTAGCATTTTCAAATTCCGAAAAGCAGTGTTTACGTAACAAACACATAGTATAGATGTAGTGTATCTTCGCGAAATAATGCCAAATGGCACTACAAATAAGTAGAATCTTCGAAAATATATTCAGTTACCGTGATACAAAGACTTTTTCACGTCGTTCCTATGACAATTTCACTCACATGAGTGATGCAAACAATCTGCCCAAACTACTACCTGCTAACACTAGGTAGGAATTCTGGAGTAGACATCGGTCGGACTCGAACCGGCAGCCCATTGGTGTTGCAGCTGTGGATTATATACCACTACGATATCTCGTCACGTATATACCGGCGTTAATTTACAGCCATGGCACGCGAAACCCGAATCTACCCCAGACTTATACCGCGGTATAAAACGAGTACTATATTTTTACCCCAATGACGCTTTCACGTAGCGGCGTAGGAAGGTATGAATGTAGGCAAGTAGGATTTTTGTACCCACGATATAATTCTGTTTAAGGTTATATTTTCTTGTTCCGCATTTTCGTTGTGAATACCCACTATTCTCACCCCCTCCCCCCAATGAAAATGGCGAGATTGAAGTAAACTTTTAAAATTCCAATATTCGAGTTAAATTGTTATTCCTATGCAATACAGAAAGAGATCAGATTACAGAGAGAACTTATGCTGTGATTTTAAAATACAAGTGTAATTATAATTATTGTATTCTAATCAAGGCTTAAGCGGTGCTTTTCGCAAGAACTCCATTTGAAGTACTCCGTAATCAGGACCGTAACTGCCGCAACCCAAACCGCCCAATTGGGGTGGGGGGGAGCTCGAAAGGGGCCTAAAATTATTTGATGAACGAAAAAATATTAGGGAGTATTTTTATGAAAATTTGTCAACTTTTTTCGCGATTTAGTGTTTATGGATTTGTAGAAACAGGCGTTTCGTCGTCGAACATTACGGCGCCGCGTCGCACGAAGACATATTAAGTTTAGGTCAACATGCGACGCCGAGAAGTGTGCCAAAATGTTCTGCAGCGAGAAAACCTTGGCCGTAAAGGACTTCCCTTTAGGCCCGCCAGAATATATTTAATTATTATTACGGGTCCTAAATTTTCCAAGACAACACCTCAGACAGCTTTGCCATTAATCTGACTACGTGGGCTGAGAAACGATAAAAAAGTTCTAGCAATATATATGCAATTATCAATATTATTGACCGATTCAATCATGAATTATGAGAAATTTTCACGTTTCGCGCGATTAGGCCTGATAAGGTAGATAATTATTGAGTATAAGAAAACTCGCTAACAATTAGTGGTGAAAACGTAGACCCGGAGGGGGGTCATGTGGCCGAATCCCCGCAAGTTAGGTTTATCACCCTATGGATGGACGGATACCAATTTTTTTAGGGGAGGCGACGCAGTGCTGTTTCGGTCCTGTCCTATAGTAACGTATCTTCATAATTATATTTCAAACACTGTGTGATCTAATAATTTTGTCTGCATTTCACGCTGAAATGCAAGACAGTGAGCGGTATCTTTTGAGAATCTCGTAGCTTTTGTGCTTGTGAAAATGACTATAGACAGATCATTGTCTAGGATTGAGCTTTCTGAAGTCGCGTTTTCCAGAGAGAGAGAGAGTCTTTATTTTCATCCGACCAAAATACATAACAAACGGCAGTGATGGTGGTACAGAAAATATGCATGCACACTGCACAGTATACGGTATTAGATAGGAATGGTCGATAAAACCGTGAAGGTCATCTAGTCTGATCTCACCAGTATCAAACAGGTAGGCTACACTTGACTCTGAACAGTCTGGCTGTAAAAATCTTTAGTTAAAATGGAAAATAGAAGAAAAATTAAACGATGGTAGCAAATGATCAATGAAGCAATGTCTAGGCGAGGTAGGGCAGTGTTAGTGAAACGACAGGAGGTGACCAAGTAGGTCTTTTTCGAATCTATTATAAGGCGATTCACGGATATGTGGGGGTAATGCATTCCAGATTATAGGTCCCGAGTAGTCAATAGATCTCTTAGTTAGGTTGCTATTTGGTGGGGGCAAGTAGATATTTCCCTTTGACGAGGATCTCGTGTAAAGGGAATGGACATTTTTAGCAGGTATGAAAAAGTCATCAAACACATGAGGTAGACTATTGGAAAAATATTTGTGAATAACTTTTGATACTCCGAAGCGATATAGTTCGTCAACGCGCAAAATTCGATGCTTACGGTAGTAAGGCGATAAATTGGTACGTAAAGGTACAGATGAGATCAGCCGTATCGCACGGTTTTGCAGGGTTCTAATTCTGCACAGAAATGTTGTGCACGCATTTCCCCATGCTACAATCCATATTGCAGGTGAGAGTGGAAAAGAGAGAAGTAGATGGTTCGTAGTACTGATCTGGAAACCAAAGATTGCAGACGGGTCATTATTCCCACACACCGAGCTAGTTTTGATATTGTGCATTCAATATGCTGCTTCCAAGACATTTTGGTATCAATGGTGACGCCGAGATATCTTGCTGAGTCACATATGGAGATTTTTTTATGATTGATGTTCACAGTGAAATTATGATAGGCATTATTTAAAAGGAGCATCTCGGTCTTATCTGCATTCAGACTTATTTGTTTGCTTGTACCCATTTCGACACTTTTGGGAGTTCCCTATTTACAGATGCATGCAAGTAATCTACAGTGCTGGAGGTCATAAAGAGGTGAGTATCATTAGCAAATAGGGTTATGTGTGAAATAGAGATGCATGAACAATGTCGTTTATATTAACGAGGAAAAAAGTCGGTCCAAGGACTGAGCCTTGTGGCACTCCTCATGTTATGTCTCTGGTAGTCGTTCTTGATGTCCCCAGTTTAACAAATCGTTTACGGTTTGCCAGGTAGCTTTCAAGTAGAGTTGCTGCAGTGCCCCTGATTCCATAATGCTCTAGCTTGTATTTTAGGATTCTGTGGTTAACTGTATCGAAAGCTTTGCGTAGGTCGATAAAAATGCTGCAGCCACTCTTTTTTTGCTTGATGGTTTTGTAATAGTCCGTTACAATTGATAGTATTGCATGGTTGGTGTTGTGGTTTGATCTGAATCCATGCTGAGTCGGAGACAGTACTGTATTCAATTCAAAAAACCTTTTGAGCCGGCAGTCAATCAGTTTCTCGAAAACTGTGGTAAGATTTGGCAAAACAGATATTGGTCGATAGTTGGAAATTTTTTTTTTACAGCCTTTCTTGAACACTGGCATTACTCTGGCAGTTTTCAGTGCATCTGGAAAAATGCCTAGACGTATCGACTCATTAAAGAAAATGCATATAACATCACCAATAATATTAAAGACGATAGTTTCAGAAAGTGAGTTGGGATGAGATCGGTTCCTACTGCTTTGTTATTTTTCATTTCAGATAATATGATCGCAACTTCTCCTTTACTTGTCGGCTCAAGAAAAATGTCGCTCATCGTAGAATCACTTTCAAGTTGCCTTTCTCAGATATACGTTCAATTGTGTGTTCATTTATTTTTGCGCAAGCTGAAAGGGCAGGAGGCTTGTCGACAAGTAATAAATTTTACGTCTGTTGATTTGTCTATGTGTGATGATTATTATTTGTAATTGAGACGCGAAAATTTAAGACTACATGACGCCACGCAGAGTTTTCATAGGCAATTGCTATTTACCATACAACTTAAAACGTACAAATCATTAAGATATATACTAACGGAAACCGTTTGTTAATCTGAAATGAATCAGCCAACGTTTAAATGTTCAGGCATAACAACAGGACTGCGATGACTCGGCTCTTAATTTCAGCGGGACTTGACCTGTACTAGAGTGCATGAATCGACCTCTTGACATGACTTGGTACATTCTACGATATACATGACTTGATTCAAGTAATATGTTTTGATATCCTTTCTCTGGTGTCTCTCATATTTCTCTCATAATTCCTAACGCTGACGCGATGCGATAATCTCACCACTGTCATATGAAAATTTGATTTCTGAGATAATAATGCACGGCATAAGCAGTTAACACGACCCAGGGTTGTACATGTACTGATGTACAAGATGAACTGTGAAATTGGGACGAATAGTGGTCCACACTTTTATCAATATCTATCGGCGTATATAGTCACAGCTCACAGTAATCAACGTTATTTGGTGTGTTAACATTAACTGATGCGAATTTGTAATGAGTAATCAGAGAAAATGGTAAACTCTACAGTCTACATTGTCAAGTCATTTGGAGCGCAAGCATCATTTACTTCCAAACCCAGACTTCAAAATGTTTAGAAGGCGAGTTGCAGAGTAGCCTATATCATTATTATTATTAAATATTAGAATCAGGTTAGGTATTATTTGCACTACAAGCTAATGAAATCCATCAACAACATACGCTGATTAATAAATTTCGTAAATGACTAGAAGATATTCACAACATTAAGGTAATTATAAATCTAGGATGTACAAGTTGTCTTTATGCATCTATGAAAACGATTACATGTTGCTGCGTGTATCGTTGGTGGTTATCCTCCGGCGGGGCTTACTGCGAATAGTTCCTTTAGATGTAGGGTATTCGCAGATACCGCAAATGCAGAAATGCAAAACAATATAGAGCATCTGCAGATTGAAATAACTTCTGAGACGTATGAAATAACAAGTCCTTGTCATAGGTCATTTATAATCACAAACGACAGGTTGTTTCTCCTGCCATAGGAATTTGTCTCCTTGTAGACGTCTTTGCTCCACACCCTGAGTATACATTTTAAAGTTTGCATTGGTGCGTCTATGCGTCTGATATTCGATTGTTACTAGTCTTCGCCGTCAGAAGTATTTGTTGGGTGCTATAATTTATAACGACATCCTGACGAGTTGTCTCTCTGCGACCCGAGCCCCGATCGGCCATAGGCTATTCATTGTGGAGAAAGTCAGTACACTCCTACTATCAAAGCTCCACGCCCTCAATTTCTGACACATATTTACCTTGTACGCTGCTGTTAGCAAGACTGCTATTGCAGCAAAATTACTGGCGAAGCCATCACCCTCTCAATTTGCATGGCTTTTTAAAATACACCTCCTTGTTACACCCGAGGCGTATATTCGCTATGACGAAATAACGAAAATGGCTATTAGCCAAGCCGACTATTAATAATAATATTATTATTAATTAGTAAAATCATGTTATGGCGCTTATAACAACGAAGCTGGTTTGCAACACAGGCTACTTAATTACATCAACAACGCAAGCTAATTGATTAATTTTGTGAATGACTATAAGATAATGACAATATTAATCCAATTATTGCAGATAAATATTTACGTCGCCTTGATCCAAATGCAAAATCTATTACATGTTGTAAAAATATTAGTATCAGTCAATGAGTTGTCTACTAATTCACACGTACGAAACAGTGAACGAATAGCAATAATTGCAGGCAAAATATGATGTAACTTCAACTCCTAAAATTATAGACAGAATGCTCATTTATTATAGTCGTTATAAAAAAAAAGAATTATAGTCGTGACTCGCATACCGTCTAGCAAATATTCCGTGGCCCACCCCTTGCTCGATGTATAGAATGCATTCTGTCACTGTAATCCAGGGGTTCTCAACTTCCCTCGTATAACGGGCCGCATTTTCACACTAGAAGACGCTGCGGGCCGCAGAACATTATCACCATGTATTTGTGGGCTACTATTAAATTTAGGCCTATTTATCAGTCTTATTCGGGCATTTAGCACATTTTTATGCATTCTAAAGCATTAATGGAGAGAGTTCGTAAGTTTGCAGTTGCTGTTTTTTTTTGTGAAAATATCGATCTTTAAGTGGCGCAAGTAGGGGAGATGTGGTATCGATGGATCACTGGGACCGAAAATACTTTGAAAATTATCTATGATAATTCCATGATTACACTCCGTGAACTTGTCTACAATTGCATGCTGGCTAAAGCTTTCCTCACATACAAAAAAATTCGACGTGCGCGGGCTATGGGGTCTCTCACAGATGATTTTTGTTTTGGGGGATGTAAACTAAATTTAGATCGACGTATACATTTTTCTTTGTAACCTTCAACACGAACAAAGCAGCAATCATTTCTATTGTGAAGTCTAGGGCTTGTATCAGGCTATATAATGGCACCTAATATTTTTTTCAGGACTTTCCTTGGGTGGACTTTTGTTCGATTCATGTATAAAATTCATAGGGTGGGGACCGATGATACAATAGCCAAATGAAGCAAAATAATCAAGCATACTTATCATGAAACAAATGAAACATGCCTACGTACAGAAAATCTTTATGTAATAATTGCATATGATGTTTTATCGCTATAGCGAGGTATTTGGAAGTCACACTGTCGATTTTCGGGCAATATGTATGTACCCTCAAATTCATAAGTCCGAGCCTAAATCGAAACGTGATTTTATGACAACATTTGACAACATATTTATTCTATTTTTGACAGTTGCGACCAAACATTCTTCTTTGGCTTGCTGTAGCTTAGATTATAATACTCAGCAAGAAAAGTAGTCACATCTGAGTTTTTTAGGGTATATGTGTCATAGGTCCCCGGGTCGTGTGCCATTGGACCCACCGGGTGGGGACCGATGACACGTTCGATCAACAAATTTTGAACGTCCATAAATATTTATTGAAAAGACGGATATTCATGTATATGTGCGCGATAGGTAGAGCTTGTATCAAAGTGCTGAGCCAGCAAAAGATCTGCTGTTTTCGGCTGAACATTTCGTGGCCAGCGATCATTTTCCAATTTTGATCCATCGGTACCACATCTCCCCTATATCCCTTCATGGAGCGTACATTCCATTCGTTGCCATGTCGGTATAGTATATGTACCCTTCAAACCCTTCCACCACCAGAGAACCGAACTCTCTGTTGCAATGCGTGAGCATGCAAGTATAAAATTACGATGACGTTTCGTTACTGAGGTCATTATCACTTTGAGCTCTCAGTGATATGAGAAGAATTGAGACGTTAGGGGTCATTTCTTAGCAAATCAATCAACTCTTCTCCTTTCCTTCCATGGCTGGAGCCCTACACCAATAGTTACAGAAGTCAGCTTTGTCAAATTGATGTCCTTGTCCCCTTCCCACGTTTGCCCCGTCAGCATTTCCTCTGGAAATATGCGCATATGCTCACTCTGATAAAAAGCACCTGGATAATTAGCTATGCAATGTGTGTGTACTGTGTGCATCGATGGATAGGTCCAATGCTAGGCTAAAGTAGTCTAAGTGGCAACGTGCTACAGAACATGCGATAAAGATCGACTGAGATCGTTGATACTCTTCTGGTGACTGTTGAATCAGACAACTCGAAATTTGTCAGGTGATGTACGGCTTGCTGCTAAGTTGCGGAAACAGCGAATATTCGCACAGTACGTTAAAGTTTTATTGAAGTCATACCTTCTCTAACAGATTCTTGGGTTTAGCGATATTTCAAGCAATTTTGAACAATGCGTCAGTCACGTCGTCGGCAATTTTAAAAATGATTCGAAATATGGATCGCTGGGCTTGGAACCAAGCTAGCAATGTTTGATATGTATAACTCCAGATGAAACTATCGTGCTATCATTTCAAGCTTCTAGGCTTTGTTACAACAACTGTTCTTCGACTAATGTGACACATCGGTCTTCCATAACAATACGGGACCAGTAGTGATTATATTGAAAGATGTCGCGGGCCGCAAAATAATCGTCTGCGGGCCGCATGCGGCCCGCGGGCCGCGGGTTGAGAACCCCTGCTGTAATCTAACAGTGTCAAGTAAACGGGCATTAAAGTGTCGCCGGTCTGAGAAAGAATGGTCATATTTCGATGTGACAAGTCTTCGTGGTTTGTATTACTGCAATTCACAGCTTGAATGTGATATGCTACAGCAGGGGTGGGCAAACTTCTTGGCTCGCGGGTCGCATTCAACATTTGAATCCATTCGCGGGCTGCACTATATAAAATTGGGATACTAAGCTGAAATTCAATATTGGTATTTGATTATACACTGACCGATAACGTGGAAATAATATAATAGATGCAGGCCGTGTCATCTTTGGCATTTCGGAAATCAAATGCCAAAACTGCCAAAAATTTTAAAAAAAAAGAATAAAATGCCCAAAATGAGGCTTTTTGAAAATATAGATTTTTATGAAAGATTTTGATAAAAATGTCAGAGTTGGCAGAGGTGTATAGCAGACTTCTTAAATTAGGGTCCGTGATTCTTTCGGGGGTCCGTGAATCCTTCGGGGGTCCGCAAACTAATTATCCAAGGGGTCCATGAAAGGTAAATGAAACGTCCAAAAGTCTAGTGAATAAGTATGGATTTACGACCAATCTGTGGATTTATCAATTCAGCAATTAGGAAATAGATGATATCCAACGATTGGGAAGTAGATGATCTCTGCACGTCAAAGTAGTAATCAGCATATTTCGGAATCTGCGACAGCGGAACCTAATTTTAAAATTTAGCGCGATTATTAGTTACTTTCCTGTTGTCAATGCTTAATTGCTCATGCATTTCTTTACATCATGTTGCCGCCACGCACGACCAAGGCTGCATTTAGCCCAATGTGCATTATACAAATTCCATTCCCAATTAACTTGAATTTGAGCACTGTCTTCGTGTTCATTGTTCAATTGTGTCACGTTTTCCAATATGGACATAGCTTCATCAATGGACATTGAGCAGCCATGGTGCAAAAGGCCTTCAGATATATACGCACCATATATACATATGTAGGCCACATTCAGTCCTTTCCGAATTTCTCATCGTCGGGTGGATATATTTCATATTATAAATATTGATTATTAAAGTCTCTCATGATTTCTAACAATTGGTTGCGTAGTGAAAGCTGTGATCCAACGTTATCAGAAACCCTTTTCAATTGTTATCATAAGTATTGGGACCTGTGTGAATGCCGGTAATTTTGCACGCATAGTGAATCGACTATTGCAAGTATATATTGCAGAAGCACTCGGTTTTGTATCGGGTAAATTTGGTCTCCAACATCGTTATGAATTAGGATTTAAATCTTGCTGTTTGTTGCTACAGTGTGTATACTGCATGTTTTGTGACTTCTGTTTCAAAAGAATGACCAAACTGAAGCATTTTACATGGTTAATTTGAGATTATTATTACGAATTCATGGCGATGTCAAAACTGCCATGAATAAAATCTGAAAAATGCCAAAAATAACATGGCCTGAATATAAGTGTATTTGTACATTTAAAACAAACGAAACATTTATTTGATGATAACGTAGGCCTACACGCGTCAGAAACGTTGAGGAGAATTTATAAGCTGGCCGTCCTCATTGTCAAAACTAGGGATGAAAGTCGGTTTTCCAATTCTTAGAACTGGATGCAAATTTGAGTCAGTCAGCAGCGATCTGTTCATATATTTGCTGATCGTACGTTTGGTTTAACTCCAGGACACACAATGCTGCAGCATCACAACAATATTACCTATAGACACGCTTCCACAAAATATAAATATTACAAATATAAATACTTCTACACATACACAGAACGAATCAATCTAACACACCATGAGATAGGGTTTTCCCAAGTACAGCACTAAAAGAAATAAAATTGCTCGTGTTGCCAATCTAACCTCACACTCATGAACAGAATTAAGTCATTTACATTACACTCACTGTGATTTTTAGCAATTGAAACCTTTCAAAAAGCATGTGCTGCTGGATCGGGCTATCGTGCCTACAATAAAATGAAAAAATTGCTACGGTAACAAAAAGAATATAGCTTATCATTATCATGTTCAAGTATATATTAGGAAAAGTTGAATCAAGTACTGACAGTAATTGGTTTTAAGTAAGCATTTTATCAATATTTTTATAACGTTTCTTGAGGCGTTCGCGGGCTGCACAAAATGGTGTTGCGGGCCGCGGGCCGTAGTTTGCCCACCCCTGTGCTACAGGATTAGTGTAAGAAATCCGGAAACAAGCGCTCATAATTCGCGATATATCTGTAGCAAATTATGAGTGGGCCTATCATTCCTATTGTGTGACAATTCAATAGGACTGTTGGTTGATATGAGCGGTTTTGGTGCTACGCTAATATGGCCTTGTGCACCAAATCGAAATATTTGATCGGAATACGTCTTAAGACAGTATTTAGTGAAATTTTTATAGGATCAAAATATCACAAGATTGAGATACAATGAAATGATAGAAGTGTGTAGAAACGAAATGGAGTATAGTTAGGCTTACCATATTTTGGAAATCTAAAAGGGGGACACTTTTCCTAGGCTTGCAAAACCGGAGAAGAATTCTCAAAAACCGGTGAATTTATCCCACTTTCTGATCGGTTGACTAAAAAAAAAAGGTCTTCCCTCCGCTCAGAGCTCAAAAATACCCTTTTCCTCTCCGCATTGCTAGGTGGTTGACTAAAAAAAAAGGTCATCTTTCCGCTCAGAGCTCAAATAACCGTTTTTCACTCCGAAATACCCGCCGGCCTTAAAAAGCGGGACGTTTGGCTGACTGGTCGGGACGCCGGGACAAGACGTCAAAAAGCGGGACTGTCCGCCTAAAGCTGGACGTATGGTAAGCCTAAGTATAGTCATTTAATCAGACACCCACCTTGGCCAGCAGCATGTAACTAAGACGCATGATGGTGGCGAGATATAGCGTATAATGGCATGATCCACAGCTACACTACAACACCAATGGGCTGCGGGTTCGAGTTCGACTGAGGGTCGACTCCAGAATCACTACCTAAGTGTTGGAGGTTTATCTAGGCTCCCCCTCGCCATCTCATCCGTGTAAACGCGGTGTCATATAAAATCCTACAATTGATCCGTGCTACGATTCGGTAAATAGGAAATCAACCATAAAGAATATCGGTCTGGTGTAAAAGGACCAATGTAACCGAAACACCATTATTATCAAACAAACAAGCAAGACTCATGCAGGCTTGATGAAAAGTCATAAATGATAATATAATGGACAAGAGATCAAAATGTATGTGGCATGTGTTGGTATATAGGTGAGGTCGATATCTCAGATCGTGGTCGGGTGATCTTGAGGGCTGTTTTGTATATACAGGGTTGCCATACCGTCCTTATCTCTAAGATTTGTCCTTGTTTTGAAAGAAAACTCAACTGTCTTTATTTTTAAGAAATATCCTTATTTTCGACTCGCGTCCTTATTTTGTCTTATTAGTAACAACTACAGAACTTCGACCGTTTTCGCCTGATATCCGTGTTGCACAATATTGTAAAATTATGCTATTGCATCTTGATTTTATGACGCCATAAATGAAAGGAACCCCCGTAGTGTACATACCATAGGATTTGACTTCCAAGTGGCGA
>ATSW01051530.1:0-15128 GCA_000444245.1 Botryllus schlosseri | reverse complement strand
GTTATAAAAGGTGGGGGGGGGGGGCGTGTCTAAAAAGTTAGAGAACCAGTGGGCGAAATTTAATCTTAATATTTCAAAAATGGGTGAACAGCAATTAAATTTTTCTGAAACCTGTGCTAAACCATTTCCTACACCACGGTCAAAGTATTTTTTAATCTCTGACCAGTACCGAGGGTTGTTGCAACAATATAAAAAAAAATCAAGTTTCCAACCAAGGCTTCATCAAACTTGATCACGCATTTGTAGAGATGTTATCCCAATCTTCCCTCCAATCTTGGCCAAATAATTTACTGGCGCCAGAAACTTTTCGCACCCTAATGTTCATCAAATGCAATCTAACAGTTTCCGAGAAAGTGAAAATGTAAATGCGAACCAAAATATTGTAATTCTTAGTTATCAGGAGGTTCTTTCCTTTTGCATTTATTTTAATTTTACACACCTTATCGGCATCATCCTTATTGCCGACGCCTTATCAATTACATTTCATTATCTTGACTCAGCTCTGAGTAGCCTAATCGTTTGATTACATTTCATTGACTGTCCTGTAGCGGATGGTTCTCAACCGCCGGTCCGCGACGGCTTTTCTGCCGGTCCGCGAGGTATATTGAGACTTTATACCTTAATTTCAAGATGCAAGATGTTGAAGGCTTGTCGATTGTTAAAATAAATAAAACGTCAAATTTTTAACTGATGCAGAACTTCGTGAGGTAAGATTAGGCCCGAAAACATGTTCGGTTGGACTTAAAGTTCGATCTGTCGCTGGGTGACGATCTCCGGTGACGACATGTGAGCGACTCGCTATGTACGAGCTGACTCGCTAAACCGCGCTATCCGTACGATCATACGTTATCGATTCATTAATTTTGAGTATGGCCTGGCATCCTGCGGCGGATTGTACTCGTAGTAGGCTACGTCCAGTAGTAGTGGAAAATGAGCAAGGTAGCTCGACAAGGTGCTTAGTCCAACTCCAAAACGCTTCATCTCTGGACAATGTCGAAGAGAATAATATTATTCCAGTTTGTGCGGTTGATTAATCCACGGCTTTGGCGCGAAATTAGATGGGCAAGTCCATTTTACCTCGACTAAGCTCTCAGCAGACTCTACCGTAAAACCAAATGAATACCATCATAAAAATATTTAATTTCGAGCAGAACCCTCGAAATTTCACTCTCTAGTAAAGTGGTGGCCAACCTGCAGCCGTAGAAGGAAATTTGCGCGGAAGTGGACACGTAATTAGATCGGTATGTGTTGGCGGCCGTCGACATGAAAATTGAATTTACGAATTGACTCCCGAATTTTTGAAATATCTTATTTAATCTTAAAAAATTTTCTTCACGCGAGGCGCGATTCAATGCGACATAATTTTCTATTTTGATATATAGTCGTAGCATCCTTTGCAATCGGAGCGAACAGCGGAGGAAAATGATGCACCCCATTTAGAAATAACAATTTCGAATCGTGCGCTCCTCACGAAAGCAATTTGTTTCTGGTATGTTTCGGAGATTCCAATATCTTTCTTTTATACGGAAAATCCTGATGGGAGGTCACGAAATAACAACACGCCCCAAGGTGACTATATACAAACAAATGACCCACCCGAAATTTTCGAAAACAATTCCTCCATCAACTCTACCGAGGAATCTGATCTCTTTGACTGAGAAAGGATAAACATTTGATAGTAATATGTGAAACTACGAATTTTATTCACGAAATTCATAATTTTCGCACTCCGCGCGACCATAACTGGTTCTATAGTCATTATTCGTAACATGACCACTATGTAGCGATTTCGATGCGTATAATAGTAAGAAGATATGAAAAAGATTAGTCCGGCGTTCACCAGAAATGGACATGGACAGTTAGCATGGGTATTTGGTGTCCAGTTAGTTCAGTGCGACTATGTCCTGGAATGCGGCCGTAGGCCGAATATGTAATCGAAACGCGGCCGTGAATAGCAAAAAGGTTGGCCACCCCTGCTCTAGTACCCTACTTGCGAAAAACGGCTGCATACATTACATTTACGGTTGATTTCAATTTTTCAAGGTCCACCGGTCCGTCAAATATTTTTTGAAATTTTACCGGTCCGTTAGGTGAAAAAGGTTGAGAACCACTGCTGTAGCCTATTCGCTGTTAGTCGCTCAAACCTTTGGTTCTTAACAGAGGCTTGAAACATTTTTCTGTGCTTGTAGTTTTCAGTACTCATGATTAGGAATAGTTCGAATACGTTCGAGTTTTTTTTGATTAAAGGGTATTCTACATATCAGGAATGAAACATGAATAGCTTGAGATTGTTGCTATAATTACGTCGCTACGGTTGTCAAAGAACACATATTTACTGAATCAATTAGGCCTACCTGTTTAAAAGTAATTGTAATTGTAATTATAATTGTAAATAATTACATGTTTAACAGTAATTGAATTGTAATTGTAATTTTATATTTTTAGCATTGAGTAATTGTAATAGTGATGTAATTTAAACATGCAAGGAAGTAATTGTAAATGTAATTTAAGTAAAATATTGTAATGGATCCAACTCTGGTATTGATATGGATATGCGATACTAATCCTCTGTTTACTCGAACAGCACGTTTCAGAAAATAGCATGGTATGACGCACTCTCCCATATTACAAGGCCCGTAAGTAAGCAATTGGATCACAAAATATTACGAAGTAAAAGTAGAATTAGCGAAAATCAGATCTACTTGAGTAAATACCAGAAGTAGAGGACAACTGCTTGAGTACTTCGAAAAAGTAGAAGTACTTCGTTACTGACCACCTCTGCCGATATATGTGCCCGAAACGGGGCCAATCATGATCGGGACCGGATATAAACGCAGAAACGTAAAACAGACATGTTTCAGACCTGATATCTGCGCCCAGAGGTGGTCCGGACCTGACGATATCGGGCCTCTACGGACACATTGCAAACACTGCGTAGACCGAGATAACCTTTGTATGGCATTGATGTGCGCGATGTGATGTTGATATCTGCGATATATCAGTTTATTCACGGCGATATATACGACATGTATCAATAAACTGTCTGTATATCAATTTATCAACATCCACACGACTAACTGCCGGACTGTATAGAGACAAGTGTACCTGTTTGATGCGGGTGTGATCAAACCAAGGTCGTATCGATCATTCCTATTTGATGCCGAATACCGTGCATGCATATTTTCTGTACCACCATCATTTTCGCCAGTTTACTATGTATTTTGGTTCCTGGATGAAAAATGAAGACTCTTTTTCTCTCTCTCTCACGAGTGATATCTGCGCTCTCTGCACCACCTGCAATATTACGTTTATCGTAGTATATCTACAGAACCCAAGATCATGGTGGTCCAGCGCTCCAGCGTCCAGCCGTCCAACAGCTGGATTCCAGCTCAGACTCAGGTCTCAGTCAGTTCCAGGCCAGCTGTATAGAGTACAGGGGTCGTTGGGCAGTTCCGATAGGGCAGGTGTCGTAGGAGGTAGGGTCCAAAATATTTAGTCAGTGGCATAGTTACTAGTTGAATTTTACTAGCAGCGTGATAAAGCCTTAGCTTAGTGGCGTGACGAGTTGTCCCTTGCCGTAAGTTTGCGTAGGACTGACATGTTGTATCAATAGCTTCGTACTTGTTGTTTCAGTAGCTGGTCTTGCTTCATCAACTCTATATTGGCCTAGTGCGGGTCTGGACTCAACCTTTATACATTATCCATTTTCTAAATTATCGTAATTATCGTTTCAAGGTATATATAGTAGATGCATAGGCTTGCCTCTCTTCTGTATTATCCATCATACATTGCTCATATAATTTATGTATATATCTGAAGAAGAAATATTCAATGATTTGAAGGTATCTGGCGCAAGAGATCCCGATGGCTTCTGACATGTCATACAGGTAATTTTGGTTACTTTACATTTCTAACATGTATATTTTAATTAGATCTCTCGCACGAGTTGGTGCAATTTCTGACAATTATTATGGTAGGCCTACGGTTTTTTTGTATGCCGTGAGATTTCCTGACTCTAACAGCTGTTTGTTGAAAGAATGGTTCACTAATTTTATGTCTGATTACATCAATATCACTATATTTATTCCAAAACTAACACCAAGAGATTTGATGTTGTGCAGAGTAGGGAGGATATTGAATAGTTTCATATTGCAAATTTTCAGACTATTCATTGCAGTTTTGTTTCAAATATTGATGACACAAATTCTTTTCAGTCGTTTGGACCAGTTGCTTACATTGCTTGAAAATGGAACCACGGAAGCAACAAGGTTTGGCGCCGCAAAGCAAATTGGGATGCTTCACAGAAGGTTTCCTCAGAATTTGGATCAAGTACTTGACAAGGTACTTGCCTGAGATCACAAAACCAACACTATAATATCATATGCTTCATTTGAGCTATCGTAAATCATCTAAAATGTAATTGGCTATTGGACTGATTGCAAGGATTACTAAGTCATTGGTAAAATGGATTTACACGAGAGTGAGTTTGTGGAAAAGAGATTGTATGCTAAATTTCTATGACAGTGGTTTGCATCGTGGCGGTCGCAACTCCGTGGGTTTGTGGCTAAGGTATTTTTCTAGTAATAACATTACCAGATTTAGAGGTAGGACCATTCATTTTCAAGTGAAAAATTGTATCGGAAGGTCCATAAAAAGTTTAGGAACCACTTTTCTATGATGTAGTAGTAACCAATATAGTGTTAAAATATATTGTTGAAAACTGTATGCATGGTTTTCATGCTAAGAAATTCGTTCTTCTTGTGTACTACAAAATACGGCACTTTCTCTTAATCAAATAAATACTGTAAAATTTAACGTTACATCGGTAAAGTCATTTTAATGTTGGCAAATCAGATGGTGCCATCAACAGTTCAGCGCTGGTGCCTTGTCATAGATTGATCTATACCTGCGTACTGAATGCTGTGAAATCTCTAAAATATGTTTTTGAAATTGTGAAGCCATGTTTTGTTAGGCTTGAACAAATGAAAATAATGATTTTCAATAGATGAAACGTTAAATTAATATTCAGATGATGAGCTTTGTGAAGAAAAAAGAATGGAACACGAGAATCGCGTCGGCGGAAGCGATAAAGCACATCTGCATGGAAGTACCACAGTGGAAGCCCGATCCAGACTTGCAAGAAAGTAAGAAAAAAACAGTAGCCTATGTTTGAGGGGTGAGATTCTCACGCTAGCATTATAGGCCCGGTATCCGCTCTCGTTGAAGTGGACAATGACGGCTCTCTGAAGATGAAAATTTCTCAAGTCGACGTCAACATGCTCATGACGCGTTCGAAATTTCTGCTTTCATCGTCTGGAGAGGAGTTTGAGCACCTGGATCTAAGTGAAGGTAGTGGAGCTGTGTGGAGTGAAAAATATAAAAATTGAATTTCAAAAAGTGGTCTTGATAGATGTTCCAAACATGAAATAAAATACTTTCATCATGATTGTGGTTCGTGCACCTTCTAGTAGCCACAGGTGCAAATTGACTAAACGAGCCGAAAATAGGTACTTTTGCCATATCTTGATAACTGCTTACACTAGAAAGCTGGTGTTCTAGGCTTAAAAGATACAGAAGTAACAGGTTTCTATCTCACTTCCATAGTACTTCCTCTTAAAAAGGTACAGAAAAAGTTACAATTGAATTATGCAAGTAAAATTGGGCACTGATTCTGTGTGTGCGATGACAAAAGCGTGTAACGATTGATCTTCTGACTGTGAAACATACCCCATCCATCAACAAGAACTACTTTTAAAATGTTACTTGAACTAGTGAAGACCCCTTCAACTTGAAGTATAAATACAGCTCAGGCTACCAATGTATCCGGCTAGAAATGCATGTTAGAACAACGGTCTGTTTGTGGGAAATTGTAACTTGTGAGAAATGATAACGGTATTAACTGGTCTGCTGTAGCTTTGACACAGAAAATGTGATCTCTGAAATCTGACCGATACTGCTGAAAAGCTCTAAAAACCAGAGTTGTAACCAAGTCACAAGGCTCTGAGTCACAAGTCAATCTCACTTTTATAGTTTTGACTCGAGTCAAGTCGAGTCATTTTCAACTCACCACCGAGTCAAGTCCGAGTCCAAGCCAGCGAACAGAGGGTCGAGTCCGAGTCATGGTATTATGACTCGAGTCCGAGTCCAAGTCATTGTGTTGACCGTTCAGTTTCCAGGTATAAGTCTTGTAAACCCACTTTTTATAACTCTGTTTGGTGATATCGAATGGTTCGTATTTATAAGATAGCCTACTGATTTTCCTCACTTTTAGCAGTTTGTGGTCGCATTTTCAAGTAGGCCTACCTGTACCAATAGACGAAACCCCAATAATGTGGTTACTTTACTATTCTTCGAAATTACAATGAAATGTCGGTCTTGGCAGTCTGAGACTCGAGTCATATGACTTCGTTCGAGTCATGCACAATGACTCGAGTCCAAGTCGAGTCAATACACAAAGTGACTCGAGTCGAGTCATTTCCGTATTTTGAGAAAATGACTCGCGTCGAGTCGAGTGATCAGAAAATCGTGACTCGAGTCATTACAACCCTGTTAAAAACTATGCAACGTATTCAGGACGCACCGTGGCTCAGGCCAGACAGCAAATTGAGAAGAAGATGGGGTTGTCGGTGGGAGGCAATTTGTCCCTGGGTATTTCTTCGAAAGACCTGTTTGTGTAAGTCTATTTAATGACTGTGTACAATAGCACCTTACGGCAGATATGGTCGGTATTGAAGTACCGGCATTTCTGTTTTTCGGGACTGGTCTAGTATGCTTTGTGAACTTTCACGAATTCAAGTGGGCTTGTTTTCACTCTTTTTCCGCTTCTACGTGACAATTTTTGATGCAAAACTACTTGAATATTTACACGTAGGCTTTTGCCTTATCTGCTTCTACTCAAAGTAGTTTTAGCATGTCTTGGAAATCACTATTTCTATTTGTAGTTGAGTAGAAATTTACAGCATTACTTCTACTTCTACTTGAGTAGCATTGCTGACTATTAGAAAATTTTCAGCCTTTCCTAATTAGAGTAGAATTAGAATTATAGCTGTGTATTTATTTCAAAATTAGATTAAAATTAGAATATGGGAGGAGGCCAAGATGAGACACGGGGCAAGATGAGACAATGCAATTTTTTCGTAGAACAATTTTCTGATGGACGGATTCCTTCAAATATATTGTTCCCATAATGTCATCCTATAGTCCTACCATACTAACAAGGCAAACAGATTTGAGGTTGGGCATAAAAATGCAAAAAACTATATTTTCATAGTCTGTGTCAGTGTGTCACTTATGTGAATTTGTGTTTGTAAGGGCAATACCTATCATAGTATTTCATATTATAAGACAACATTACTGGAGCTGGTAGAGTGCAATATTGGCAGTGTAATCATGCACTTACCTCTGAAAAGTAGTAGACGGAATTTTTTTTAATGATGTTTATACAATAATTGAGGTGTGGGGGTAAGATGAGACTAAGCCATGGGGGTAAGTTGAGACTTGGTTATCGGAGGGCTTTTCCATTGAAAGGCTCGTAACATTAAAAATTTACTGTTCAAGGCACTCATAATAGATTATTTATCTATTAGTGATGTGAATGTGACATTACAAGACAAAATAATAACGATCCCATGGATTATTGGTTTTCGATGTCATTTAAATTCGCACATGATGTAAAAATTCTTTTTAAAAGTGAATTATTTCATGATTATTATATTTTATTCATGATGTTGCTAGTTGACTCATCATTTGGGATGAATCGGTGGTGTAATGAGCGAAAATTGCTTGGTGTCTCATCTTGAACACAGTGTGTCTCATCTTACCCTCACCTGTGGGTAAGTCCGAGACATTTGAGCAAGGATTTTTGAGGGCCAAGAAATCCATAAGTATGTTGTTCCATATAACTCGAGACGTAGTCATAAATAGTACAGATCACAGGCTTTCCATTGGTACCAAAATTAATCCTCGGAAGGCAATACTCTTTGAGTGGTGTTGAAATATCAGAAAAGTGTCTCATCTTGGCCTCCTCTCCCCTACCTACCCATTTTTTTTTCAATCTAGATTAGAATTAGAATCACTGAATTTGTGAAAACTTGGACGTTGAATCAAGTTCCGTTGACATCAAACCACTGTTCATTCTTATTAGAATAAGAATAGCAATCGTCTGTACAGCAAGCTTGGCTTGTTTCGCACTATACAGATCTGTAGCATTTACAGGTAAACCAGAAATTGGATTAGGATTAAAATGAAAGCATGGAAACTTTTCACAAATTAGTTTCCAAGACTGCTGCTGCATACTGGTTGAAGACATGGTTGTAGCCGCCGGTGTTTCTTTTGTTTGTTAGTACGGGATTTAAAATGATCTTTTTACGCTCAGAGACGAGGACTTGATGCCGGTCGCGTCGTCAAACGCGGGCGATAACGTATCGTCGAGCAAGGTATGCTGAATGAAACTAACGTTGCGATGGCCGACTGCGATCGGTAACTTTGTTTTCAGGCCAACGCTAATCAAATCACAGAAAAGATGAGCAGCCGCGAAAGAAACCGCGTTAAGCGTAAAGCAAAGTTGTTATCGAAACAAGTGACGACGGAGTCGACGCAGTGAGTTTTTAACGACGCATAAATGCACCGTTCTTGGTTGATGGATACTATAGCCTACTACTACTCTATAGCCTATTTTTGATTAATTGATCTTGTTTACTTTTAAAATCAGGTAAATTCTGGCGTCCAGTGACATTTGACTTGTCATTTTGAGAGCGATGCAGAGGGTTTAACCAGTCGGTGCTCTTCTAGGATAATTCAACTGAATTCCAGTACAGTGCCCGAGAGAAAAGTGATCTCTTAGGGCATTTCATTTTGTGTGGACTTACATAATTTTATACATTTGTGGATGCTATTTATATCTATAGAGAGCTGATTGGTTGGATGTAAGTACTTGTGTTACAACACTTTTTGCAGTGCTCCTGTTTTGAGACGGATTAAGCGCGCATTTGCGTCCACCTGCTACCAATCGTCGATTTGAAAAAAGATGCTGTCAAAATTTGTCTTTGCTTATAATCAAGTTGTAGGCTTACTACATGGGCTACCGTCACTCGTAATTAATACACAAAAAAGGCGGTGTTTCTAATGATTGCAGGTTCTATTCTTAGAGCTCTCTGGAAACTTGAAATGTTTTCCTTGTTCGTACCCTTTCAGAGGAGTGCATGTTTGCCGGGAGAATTAGTACTCTATACATACAGTGCAACTGTGTTTTTCCTGTCTGAAATTCGATTACCGGCATGGATTGGACACCGCGAATCTGAATAAATTATATTGCTAGGTCTACATTTTGTGCGTTTTCGCCGAGTTTCAATATCACTGATCAGTGTAATCACCATCCTGTTGGGGAATTTTGTTACCGCACTGCGCATTGTGGGGCTTTCACGAGTGTTTGGGTTTCAATTTTTTTGGTTTTAGTGGATCTGTTTCCAAAACACTGAAGAATGTAGCCTATGTGATAGTTTAGTCCTCTTGGGAGGAATCGGTAATTTTTTAATTATAAATGAAGGACTTATGAATTATATATTGATTGATATCGACCCTGGTTGCTTATCACGCAGCGTGATTGATTAGATAATTAGGCATGTATGTTAATGATGAGATGGGTAATTATATTTTGCTGCTGTTGCATCATGGCGACTACTGTGGTCACTCTAATTTCTGCGTGATGAAACAGAATGGGTAGGTAGGGTAATTCGTTGGTATGCTTGAATAAATTTTATTTAGCACCGATGACTTATGTACCAGACGCAAGGTTTGCTTGTAATTGTGTCGGCAGCAGTAGGCAGCTGACATGATTTCGAAGTATGTTGATGGTATGAATGCTTGGCATTACCATGTAAACATGCCTTGCAGAGTACTCGAAGCGAGTAAGGAGAAAAAGAGAAAATTGGACGATCCTTCTGAAGCTAAACCGAAGAAACACAGAAGTACAAAACCGGTATTGGGTTCATCTTTTTTTGCACAATCTCAACATGGTGTCATCAATACGCCAAACATAACCCGAAAATCCGTTTCTAGTCCGCAGGGTATTGTATTTTGGATCCAAATATTTCCCAAGCCTGAAATTCTTCTCCAAAAGTGTGATTATGGTCCGCTCTCTTGGCTGTTGGATCTCAAATTATATTTCAGAATCACTCTACAATTTCTCGCAATAATTTTAAGGCTTCCGATCGTCTTTGATGGTGTTCGGTTTTTGAAGAACATATATTTTTATACAATAGAATAAGTATATTGTATGGTATTGCATATGAATATACCTTTCTACTGCATATTGAAGTTCTGTGCCTCTATGAAGCTCAACATATTTTTATTTACTCTTAATATTAGGTTAAATATAATGTTACTATGAATTACATATCAAAATATGTAAGATAAAATGAATTTATTGTCTAAGATTAATATTTTTGCAATAGGGTGTCGAATGGCCTTTTACATGGATTTGCAAAGAGCTACTGGAGGCCTTGTTCGACCCGTCCTGGGAGTTCCGTCACGGCGCCTCGCTCGCGATACGAGAAATTTTAAACGTGCACGGCGCGGGGGCTGGAATTCACGCCGGATGCGCCAAAGCGAAGGTACACCGATGAAAATTGTGTCTGTAGCGAGACGTGATTTCTGATTGGTTGCCAGATGCAGCGTGACAATTTCGATTGGCTGGAGGATGCCGCCGCCCGTCTTCTCACCGTGCTCATACTGGATAAGTTTGGAGACTTTGTATCCGATCAGGTAGATCTGGATGTCATGTTTGTTCTTTCAATCCTTGGCTTTTGATTGTACGTTATTGCGGTAGGACACCAATTCAATCTTATCTGCATTCGAAGCATAGAGAGCCGAGAAAGCATGGTTTAGAAGTTTAGAGCCATCACATGCTCGATTTGGTATTCATATATATATAAGACACGTCTCAAATTTAAGAAAATGTGCGATTCTTGTAGCCTGTGTGATTAGTTGCCGGAATCGCTCAGAGTAGTCACGGCTGTTACTTGAGTAGAAGTTGGAGTAATATCTTAAATTTCTGCTTGACTACAAGTAGAATTTGACGATTGATTAACGATTGAGTTACAATTGATGGCACATCAAATAGGGGCAATTTTCGAAACCTAATTCAGGTACCGTAGTTGAGGGAGCTATTTTGCCCAGTCGGTATGACAATTTCGCTCACAAAGGCGATACTAACAGTAACATACCCCAAAACTACTTTCGACTGTACAAAATCCAAGGTTAAAAATTAATAATTTTGTCTGATAAGTAAAAGTGGAAGAAGTCTAAAAATAGAATTTCTTCGTTACTGACCACCTCTAGTCGTTGTGGACTTGTGGTATATCTCTGCTAGTGATATATTCAGCATCTCGACGAGTTAGCAATTGATTTTAATATCGACTAGTTTTTTGAGTGATGATAAAATTTCAGATGATAGCTCCTGTGAGGGAGACCTGTGCTCAAGCGCTAGCGATCGCGGTGAAGTATTTGCACCCTGATATCGTAGCCGGTGAGTACCGCATCCTCCGCCGTGTCGGTGATCCCGTTGAAATAAATTTGACGCCGCCTGATTTGCAGATGTCATGAACGTTCTGGCCGCCATGTCCCGCCAAAAAGACTGGGAAGTGCGTCACGCCGGTTTTCTGGGGATGAAATACATTCTTTGTACGAGAGAGGTAAAATTATTGTTGCAATTTCTCGGGCTTGTTGTTTTTATCAGGTTATGGTACGATGCAGAGTGGTCGCAATTATTTCGACTTGAGTGAACTGGTCGGTAGAATTTATGAATTGTGTAAAAGTGCTTGAATAGGGTCTTGGAAATGACTTGATTCTGACATCCCGATCTATGTATGATACAGTCATCAGCAGCAATCGATAATCAACTCGTATAAAACGACGATGGTAACTTCATAGTCGCTCTTTCTTCGGTGCAATGGCGTCCATTTTGTACAACAGAATTGCGTTTGGTAACATACAGAAAATGTCATTTCAGCCCTTCCTGCACGGATTAGTACTGTATTTGATGAATTGCTTTGAATAATTTGTAATACAAATTCTGCGTGCATTGTCTGCTGTCATGAACCGCGCAATTGATATTCTGCTCAGTCCGGACGAAGCTGTTTTTCTGCTCAATTCAGCAAAAAGTGACCAAAACTAAGTAGAGTTGACTGTTTATATAAGAGTGCAGACTGATATTCTTTAAGGATCCTGTTACTTATTTCCGTTAGCACAGAGTCTGTTCACTAATCCGCCCAATTATGATATCAATGTTCCTCAAGAATCGCATTTCCAACCTCGTAATAGTGGTGTCTGGTACAATGAAAAATGGATCTCATCCCGTTAACACGTCTATGATGCTTGTCATCAATGTAGCACTGCATGTTAAACCATGAATCGATACAGCAATGTGGATAATATTGATCTAGCGATACCAGGAAAATAGCTTGAACAAACAATGTCTACATCCATTAGGGCAGACACACTGGCCTGTTGATGACTATACAATGTAATTATGTCCAAGCAATTACTATGCCACTACAATATTTGGTATCAAACCTTTATGCTTGTATGTATAATCCACTTTTCCCATCGTGAAGACTGACGAACTGCACTGTATCGAATTTATTAGATGTATGAAATGTTTTGTTTCAGGATCTCTACCCTAAGAACCTTCAATTCGTTCAAACAATGATCTGCGGGTTATGCGATGATGACGGCGATATTAGAAGTGTTTCCGCCGATGCGCTGGTCCCGTTGATAAAGCGATTGGGAAGAGAGAGCATGCCGATGGAAAATGTACGCAATTTGATATTCTTTCTCAGTATGGATTGCAGAAAAGTGTGATATTGATACAAGCAATATTTGTTGTGTGGTATTGATATTATTTCTCAGTGTAAATCGCAGAAAACTGTAATACTCGCGTTATTGGTTACACCTCACACCTCAGTGATTGATTGCTGTTGTTAAATTCATACTTGAGTTCACCGAGCATCAGACTTTTGAAATATTGCTTAGTTCCCGCACCTTTAAACTTATTGTGCTATCTTATGTTACGAGCTACAAGCAACTAGACACTCTTCAGTCTTCGTGTAACTGATCCCTACCAGAAATGATGTTATTGGGCTCATGGAAAGATTTCTTATTCATAGGAACGATAACCTAAATTCAGGTCATTATTGATATTCTGTGTATCGTATATTCAGCTGTCGCAATTAGCTGGCATTTTATGTCACGCCCTGCAGGATATTGACGACTTGACGGCGTCTACTCGTTCAATACTAAATCTTCTAACGGAGCTGGTAGCTTCTCTCGATGAAGAGCAGGCCAGGTAACTGTGCCTTTCTTTAGTGATGTTCACGTTATTTTCAATGATTTCGTTGACTGTTCAGCCGTATCATGGACGTGCGGAATATGTTACAGCGACTGTGGTTGCTTATCAAAAACCCGTCGCCCGTGAAACTGGCCGCCCTGCAGACGATATTGGCCGTTCTCGACAAATTTGAGACAAAGGTGATGTGATGTTCTGGTGAACTTTTGTGTTGTTATCTAGGATTTTGATTCATCGCTGATTCGCAATGAATATCCATCATCGATCAATTTGAAGTTGCAAAATTGCAATATGTGCCGTGAATTTGGTATCATTCAGGCTTGATGGGCTGTGTTTACATCTGAATTCGGATTGTGATATAAAGAGAGCACTTTGCTGCTTGACTGATAAATCTTGGTGCTCTAGTCTATGCGCTTGGGCGGTGAAATGCTTGATCTCTACCTGTCAATATCGTATATCCGACCAAATAATTGATAAAATGTAGACTATTCAAAATGATTTGAAAAGCATATTTATGCGAGACCTTCAAATTCACAATGAATAATAATTTAATAAATATCAAACATTCAAAACGAGTTGAAAATAATATTTCTGCGTGCTACCTCAAAATCAACGATTACCAATCAAATAATGTCTATTATTCAAAATGATTTGTATTCAACGCGACGATTACTACTACATCTCATGACATTACGGACGGGAAGGAAATACAGGCATAGTCGCCATTCCAATGTCGTTGTGTACAATTTTACGCTTATGCGGGTATTGGTGGCAATGTATCCGAGTAAACTCTCTGGGCATTGGTAGCGTTGTTATAATGTACTGACCTCTGATATGTGCTGCAGACCGTCGATTGGTTCTCTACGATTTCCGAAGACGGTTTCTGGAGCCTGTTGGAATGCTGCATTTTCGAGTCAGATCAACGCATTCAAAATCTCACTCTCAAGGTACGAGACTTTTGTGCCGAAGGCGTGTCTCTTGCCTCGTCACGTCATCGATTTTTCTCCAGGCCTGGGTCAGTTTCTGCCGTCAAAATCCGCGAGCGTCGCTGGTCAACTTCTGCGTGCACCACCTGGAAAACGTGCTGTCGCTGGTGTCGCTGCCTGAGAATGTTCCGATGCCAAAAGACTCATTACAGTATTCGGTAATGTATAGAAATTTTTGTTTAGGGGTTAGCGGTTTAGGTCGAAGGCTGGCAGATTCGAGTCAGGCAACAGTCCCTTAAATGAGTCACGAGCGATTTGGCCATTAACAAACAGAACTGAGCAAAATCGATAACTTGACTGGTTCCATTCTGAAGCTTCGAGTCGAGTATTTTGGTACCACTCATTATGATGTAATTGACTGCTTTCAATTTAGAAATAAAACTAATACGCCACTGAATATAGCTTTCATTTGACCCGTGGGGAAAAATAATTGCACACCCCTGAAATATGTCAATAATGACAGTGCGGGTGTCTTGGGACTTGTGTTCCTGAAAGATTAGAGTAGCTTACGCAAGTATTGTAGGTTATGGCTGTTTCTTTGGCGTCGGCCTTAACCCTGGTTTGTAAAGTCGCAACTCAAATTGATTACTCGATACGCTATGTTTTGAAATGTACGTTCACATAGTTGCGTCATAATGACTCGTTTGGCTTTGGTTCTGGGCGACTTCCGTTTCCGCGACCGGTTTTGATGCGAAAATTCTGAAAAAACCATTGAAGACCATTTTAAGATCGGAATTTGCCTTCCTCTTAGTGTGCTGTATTGCACCCGCTTATTTGCACAATGATTTGGCAGAACTTTC
>ATSW01051515.1:0-10027 GCA_000444245.1 Botryllus schlosseri | reverse complement strand
GCGACAAAGGTGACGTTACTTATGTAGATGACTGTTTGGCAAGTGCTGTGTGCATTGGGATCCAAGCCCACAACGTATATAACTATAGTCATCACAAATCGAGTCAGTGAAATACACTGCATCGCCACCGCAGCCTTGTATATGATTCCTCCATTCACGTCTCTTCGTGAGCATTTCTTCAAGATGTTAGTCCTTCGGGCATGTGCAAAAAGTCCCGCTACCACCCACGCGTTATAGATCAGCATCAGCGCCGGAATAAGTATTAATCCTTTCCACAAGTCGTTGTAAATACTATCCGCTTCGGAAGGTCTGGCAGATAGGGAAGTTGCATTTGTGGAGCTCTCCGCCATTGCAGAGTCCATAACTTAATAAGGTATCGAAAAAATTTAGTATAGTTCTACAAGATCTCTAGTAAAATATCAATGTAAAATAGGATAGCAAACACTTTCATACATTCCCTTGTCTCTTATGCAATCCACCGAAACAACATCAGACGATGACATTATGTGGATGCCTCAATTTCCGCTGTATTTTAACATCATGTACGTAGCCTATGGGAGTTATCGGTGTTACATCAGGCAAGTTTCAATCTAATCAATCTCCTCATTGTAATGATAACGTGCATCCGCGACGTATATTAACTGTACAGAATAAGTATGTGGAGCTGTAATCGATTCGCGAACGACGTGACAGGAAATAGCCGGTCATAAGTTGAATATCTGAACGACCATGACGTCCACAAAACAGACCGAAGGGGTGAATGCCACCCATGGACTATCTCAGCATTCTCAGCCCGTAGCGAGTTGCTACTTACAAAAGATATCATCTATTGTCCAAATAAATCATTCTTATTACGAATGTGTATGGTCATTTCATGTGTCAACAATATACCATTAGCAAAACAAATTCGTCAGTCACATCATCATAAACTTTCTCTCAGGGGGAAAAGCTGCGAACTTGAGTCATTTTCTCTGTGAGCAATGTTTTGATCTGCCCCGAAACCGTCATTTCCACATATAACGAGGATCAATTTTCGGTATGCAGCATGACGTATAGCAGTGGTCGGGAACCTATGGCTCTTTTGGGTATAAGATATGGCTTTTTGTCAAATATTTATTTTTGTACTGATTTGATCAATATTGCAGCGACTTGTTGGTAAATTTTCATCTCGGCCAGAATAATTATTCTCGTGGCAGTATAAACATGTCTTTGAGAGGTAAAGACAACGCCGTCTTCAGGTTTAGGTGCTCGGACCCCCTCTTTTCAAAATCCCCAAGTTTAAGTTGCAGTCGCGCCGGCGACCAATATCAATCGCGAATTCGATGTAATCGACTCGAAATCTTGATTGATCAAAGAAAATAGCGGACATGGCGACGCCAAATATGACAACGCGGTTTTCAAATGCGCATTGTCTTCCTGATTTACAGCGCGAAATGACGTGGCATTCGCAATTACAAACTCGAATTACAAACAATGTCATAGCTATCCACTTTCTTGATTGGTAAGTAGCTCTGTAGTAACCTCGATAAAATGTAGGGGTGTAGCGCAATGTTATGTGTTACCGCCGAATACTTTGAGAATTGAGAAGCCGATCAGTATTTAGACTTTCGGAATCAGTGTTACGGTTACATTCGATTAAAATCAGTTATAATAAATTCTAAGCCATTTATGATGAATTACGTTATCAATGGTGATGCTTGACCCGTCTGTGCCTTACCTCTCGTTTCGCGCTTTATTTTCGAACAATAAATATGCAAATTGTGAGAATTTTGAAGTATAACACCAATAGAAAATACCAACAGTAATTGAAGGTTTCACTATAGATAACTAACCTACGGTCGCTTAGTTATCTATAGTTTCACAATTTTCGTTCGCTCATCCTAACGACAGGTGACTGGTGAGGCACTGCCTCACTCGCCTCCCCTGACCCCACGTCACTGATGTATCACAGCTTAGAGTGGGTACTGGGTAGGCCTACATACTGCTGTAGTGACCATGTTTGACTCCATCCACGCATGTGATCATGGGTTCTCGCATTTAAAAGGATCATCACGACGAACCTACGTTCTCGTAACTCAAGTTTTGCATGCTCAAATAAGGCAACCAGAATGATTATTACGAGTTTTTACAGAGAAAATGTGGCGCACACGACGAATTCCATATATAGTGAGTTCGAATTAGTGCTATACCATGGTGTCTTGAATTTTTATTTGTGACGTAACCGTTGATTGACATGTATGGCTCTTTGAGGGTTAAAATGGAAAAAATAGGGCCAATATGGCTCTTCGGACAAAAAAGGTTCCCGACCCCTGACGTAGAGCTAGGTATTGTCATGCCTGAAAAAGAACTCAATGTTAAAACTGGAAATCTATTTCTTCACAAGACGGCGGAGTATAAATATTTCAAACTTAAACAACCTCTGTTTCCACATCTCTGCTAGTGCGAAAATTACCATGGGTCAATCTCCGGCGCTGAGAAAACTATGGATACTGCACAGACTGTCCTCGAACTCTTCTTCCAGTGCCTATAGGCGATATAGCTGATCGTGGGTATAGGCCTAATATAAAGTGGATGACCTCCGTGTTTGGCACTGAACTTTACCTCACTGGTAATACGAAAACGGCTTCACAGCACAACTCGAAGGCTTATTAAATTATGATCACCTTTCAAGCCGTAACGGTGGCAGGATCTCCGTCGCATATGAACTTAAGCTTGTTTCTCACAGCCTTAAGAAACAATTATGAAAATTTGCTATAATTTCGTATATATGTAAAGAATGTGTTATTAACGATTAGCGAATAGTATTTTAGTTGTCAACCGCGATAGTCTTTTGACCGCGAACATCCTCGAGCAATAGACAGTATAGTGGCTCTTAACCGATGGATCACGAGACCATTTTCAGCTGGGCCATGGAGGTACGTCTTAGTATTGCTTCAAAAATATTTATATTGTCTAAATTATTATTCTAGGCTGACTTATATCATCCTGATTTTTGTCTCGGTGACGCTAGGCTATCTAAATCTATGATGACAGATAAGCAGGCTTTTGAATGGCCATAATTAAAGCAACGAGAAGAAATTCGATTATAAAATACCTGGAAACCAACATTAGACACAACAGTCGTGAATTATAGTTCCAGGTTATAGACATAGGCGTACTCTATACACATTACACACTATAGTATCCGGCAATCTCGGACAGAGGCAAACCTGGTTGGTATAGGGTGGGCCGCATGGGTGTCGAACCTTTTTGTTATTCATGGCCGCATGACGTGAGCGGACAATCGTTTGGGGGACCCCGCGTCGCGGACCGCACTTGTGGTTTCTGTACCGTGCTTGTGAAATTCCTTGCCTACCAAAGAATGTTTTCAATTGTGCAAGCCCCGTCGCAGACTTAGGGCGATGCCTTTCACTTGCGGCGTCAACATTAGTGAGTATCGTCATCCTTCTCCGTTCTACATTGATTTTCTTAGGTATAGCGTTTCAGATAACAACGAAATCTATAAATTTTCATAGGCTACAAAAACCACAAGCAATTGAAAAAACACCAGAACCCAAAAACCAACGAAGTTCAGTAGGCTATAGCTTTTCGTTACACTCACGGCGATAGTATCGAATTTTTATCAATACCAGTGACAGGTAGGGTTGCAATTAAATGAAATGGTGTTAAACAATGTTTAAAATCGAGACAATATTGCGTTTTTTCAAGTTGTATAATTATGCCATAATTGTGTAAATAGTTTCCAAAAAACATGTAGTATGAACGACGATTTACACCCGATATAGCCGACGTTGCGACATGTAATGGTTGGAACCCCGAAATAGTCGGCTCGCGAGGTAATTCTCGAAATTAGGTATGACATCAGATAAAATTACAAGGCCAAACAAAATCAGATGAGCCTGACCGTGAAGTTTGATGATGGGGCGTTGGGCATTGGCGTAACCAGGGGTCGGCCACATTTATCGCAGATCTTTGTATGTGGTAATAAAGTAGAATATTTCGTAGCAGATTTATTTGAATTGAATTTTTTCTCGTCACTTCGCATGATTTATTGTCACTCGATTTCTTGCATTTGGTATTGGAGCCCCACTCCTGAAAATTAAAAAATACGCGTAATTTACAGAATTGAGTCCAACTATATTCGCAATTAGCAGATAACGTGTCGTCCAACATGCTTCGCTTGCTCGCTCGCTACGAGAACGTCGGCGATGAAACCTTTGCACAAAATGATAGACGCGTGTTCGCCGAAATCTTCGTTATTGCCATGTCCAAACGACGAGTAATCCTGTCCTTGCCAAATGAGCCCAGTGGTATACAGAGGTAACGCCAAATATATGCAAGTAACATATTTATTGATCGAATTCTTTCATTAACATAGAAAAGATTTCGCGCTTCACGCGACCAGGACATGAATGCTCATTGCACAGCTGCACACGGAGTTTTCATGACATAATTGTTATCAATTTTAAAGCGTAGTAATATAAGTCTCGTTTTCAACGTTGCCTAATTCGGTTCGCTCCTATCGGACGACTAAAAAAAGGCCAGCAACATTCAAGTGGCCCGCGTAATGGTTCGTAATTCTTGTGTGGCCCGATTGGAAACCTACTTCGTCAAACGAGCTATATTAGCCCTATATATTTTCAATTGTCAATGTCAATCGACTATGAGGTCGCGATTGAATATTCGTGACGTCATGGCTTTGACAAAAACAATAAATAACATGGTTTGATTAAACGACCCCCCAGAATCTCTTTTCTATACGATGGGTTATTTCTAGAACTGGCCAAAATCGAGTACCTGAGTGATTTGATTCTGAATCACATAATATGCTTCGAGTCGAGTCGAGTAATCGAGTATCACTCATTATGACGCCATAACAGAATGCAATATGTCACAGTTCAAATATGTACCTTTTATACGACCACAACGAATATAATGCCTGTTATCCATCACTAGGGCTGGGTAAATTCGAGTACCTGAGTGATTCGATTCTGAATCACGTATTAGGCTTCTAGTCGAGTCGAGTATTCGAGTATCACTCACTATGACGTCACAACAGAATGTACTATGTCAAAGCTCAAATATGTACCTTTTATGGCACCACAAAGAACATAAGGCCTGTTATCCGCCAAATTAAAGATACTTCGGTATTTTTTCGACGTAACCGTATCTTTGTACTATATAAGTTTCGTATCCCACGATATGGTGTACCGGACGTCCTCCTTTAGGAGCATTTGTCCTCCTTCTGGTTTTTGAAAATGTCGTCCGAAGACGCCTAAATGTCCTCCATTTCGGCAATTCGTCCTCCTTTACAGCTTTTACAGCTAAGATATTGGAGAGATTCGGGTGAAAATGGGCATAAATGACGCTAAATAAGAAATTCGTTGTTTGATCGAAAGTGATGACCTTTTTTTAGTCAACACCACCAATTTTAAGTAAAACGTGCGTAAATCACGAAAGTGATGACCTTTTTTTAGTCAACTCCACAAATTTTTTAGAAAAAATAGCGAAATCGGCTGATGTCAGTTTTGATCAACTAACTTTTCGGATGTGGTAAAATTGTCCTCCTTTCCCGATTCCAAAATATGGTAACCCTACGATACGGCGAATCAAGGTTTCAAGGCTTCAACATTGAAAATTATTATCGAAACTATAATTCTCATCGATAAATTAACTTTCAGTGGCGCGGAGCGTATAATTTCAGTATTCGAAAAAATCGTCTTTTACTACTCGACTCGAATCATTAAAATTACTACTCGATTCAGATCCGAGTATTCTAATCATTGTGCCCACCCCTAGTTATTTCAACACTCTATTTTATGTATAATATTCAATTGAATCGTATATTCATATTGAAATGAACCCGAATAATTTCGGCTGGCACTCGTCAGGGGTAATCGTCAGCAACTAGTAGAGAATTCGAAAGAACAGCGTATATCAACAATCGTAACACAAAATATGACGTCACCAGCACGAAATGTCGAATACGAGAGCGTTCAATGTACTATTTTTAGCTGATACACGAACTGTTTTTGTTGACACAGCCTTGGCCGGTGTATTTTGATAAAAGTCGACTCCAAGGCACACAAATGAAAGTGTGAGCGACCCTTTCCGAGTATGCGAAATCTGTCGTCTCGATAATTTTTCGCACAAGCGGGATTATCCAACAAGTGTTTGCCAATTGCAGAATTTATGGCCTTTGATTGTTCCGCATCAATCTTGAGCGGATGAGTTAATGGTGTTCTTTTGAATTCTCTACTAGTTGCTGACGATTACCCCTGACGAGTGTCAGCCGAAAATATTCGGGTTCATTTCAATATGAATATACTATTCAATTGTAAATTGAAGTTCTGTACCTCCAAGAAGCTGTTCTACTTGCTTTTACTAACTCTTTCTCTCTCTCTCTCGCTCTCCCCATATCATATGCAATATGAACAATGAACATTTCACATCATTCATACTGTGGTGATGTCGTAATTAGTGATACTCGAACCAGAATACGCGATTCAAAATCGCATCACTTAGGTCTTAGGACTTATAGGTACTAGGGATGGTGTGAACGTGAGGTTCACGTTCGCGTTCTGTGTGTGAACCTCAGAAAGGTAGAGTTCGCCTTCACAAATGAACCTTGGTAGGTTCTGCACTGTGAACCTTTTTCATATATTACAATTTTACATTCATTATAACATATTCGGTTGAAATTTATTGCATTTCAACTGCGGGCCACTCTATGCAAGGCGCTTGCAGCCTAGAAATTCAACACTAAATGAGCATGCACCTTGACAATCTCAAAAATTTTACTTGCTTTGTTACAAAAGTTTGCTCGAAATATCCAGCTTTGCGTTTGTGAATATTTAGTGACTCTCTGTTGTGAGCTTGACCCGCAATGACACAACATCAAGAGCAAAATACACCACATGTAGGTAGGGCTGGGCACAATGATTCAAGTACTCGAATCTGAATCAACTATTAATTTTGATGATTCGAGTCGAGTAGTAAAAGACGATTTTTTTTGAGTTCTGAAATTATACGCTCCTCGCAACTGAATGTTAATTTACTAAAGAGAATTGAAGTTTCGATACTATTTTCCACTGAGGAAGCCTTGAAACCTTGGTTGGCCGTGTCGCAGCATACCGGACATAGTACAAAGCTACGAACGTAACTGGAAATGATAATTTTCCGATGTCATGATCATCTCACCACATTGTCAAGAAGTGCAATGAAATCGGTATGGTCGAAAAAATACCAAAGTATCATTGATGTGACGGATGACAGGTCTTATGTTCTTTGTGGTGACATAAGAGGATCATATTCGAAGTTTGACATATTAATTCTTATGACGTCATAATGAGTGACACTAATATACTCGACTCGAAGCGTAATACGTGATTCAGAATCGAATCACTCAGGTAGGCCTACTCGATCTTGCCCAGCCCTACATGTAGGTAGCTAGCGAATGATGCTTAATTGCTTATTCAACCAATCAACGGAATTGATATCGTTGTTTGATGTAAAAAATCTAACAGGTGTTCGGGGTTAATCTTGACTTCATATGTTTATTGTACCATAAAAATAAAATCCATGCGATTGGGGTGTTGACTACTGCTGTGTAACTTGTTAATGGGGTAATATCGGTATCAAGTATAAAAACCCGTTTTACACTCTGCTCAATATACTGAGACGCCGAAAACATTGTCCGGTCTGGCCTAGACCGTTAAGGCGTAAGCTTATATTCCCTTTCAAGTCCTCGTCGAAATTGTAGGCAAAGCAACGGAAGATATTGATTTTAAGGAATTATATCATTTGATTTCCCCAGTTGATACATTTGGCGATGTTTAAAACGTCAATATGTACTTCAGCATTGTGGCATTATGCGGCCCGAATCGTCGCTAGGTACATTAATATAGGCTATCACTTCACTGAAATGTAGAACTGGAACTAGCAATATGACGTCACGTGACGTCATGAGGTTCACACCATCCCTGAAGTACCCGATTTTGCACAGTCAAGCCTATAAGATTGTGGTTGGTGTCGTCTGGCGTAAGTTGCCAGTAAACAGAAGAGTGCGGTTTCTTTGGCATGGTGTTATTGTATGAAACTAGTTGCCTGTGTTTCTTACTAAAATCTCAAGATGTGCTGGATAATACAAGTATTTTCCCATCTAGTCAGAATTTCTTACCGGGACGGTAGCGGCCCGCGGGCCGCATGCTTCATACACCCTTGGCTTGAACTGAAGTTTTTGTAAGACAGGCGGGTAGGTTAGGTGTGCGATCGTTAAGTAAGTCGTGGGGGGCTTCTGGATATTATCGAATTATATCCGGCCTTTTCACTTCCGGTTCGTTTGTATCCCTAGTAATCGGATTAAACACTTCCATCAGAATATTGGGCTCAAATTCCCGATGATGTACAATACATATAATTATATATGCAGCCTATATATGGAGCATGTTCAATGAACATTGTTCATAGTTAATGACTTTTCCACGGTTATCTCCTATCGAATACCAGCTCTTCAGACTTCAATATACAGATTTACGTTTAGTTCGTGCTTAAACTTGTCGGACCTGAGAAGCAAATTTGGTATCGACAATAGCCATACTCTTTTCTGATTCGAGCACCGCACTCGAATTTTTATACCTACCCAGCACCGTAACTGCCGCACCCCAAACCCCCCAATTTGGGGGGGGCGAGCTCGAAGGGGCCCAAAATTATTTCGTGAATTAGCATAAATTAGAGAGTATTTTTTGAAAATTTGTGCAATTTTTTTTTTAATTTTTCGCGCTGCGCGCGAATTCAAGTAGCCATTTATATTTATTATTGGGTATTGGGCCATTACCGCGCCACGACCCGCCAAGACATACAATCAAGTTTTGGGCCATATAACATGCGACTCCAAGAAGTGTGCCAGAACGATTGGCAGCTAGAAAACCTTGGCCGAAAAGGTCTATGTCCTTATGCTGACCGAAGACTTCGTGATATATACAAAATATATATAGGTTTAGTTGTCCATAGTCGCCTAAATGACTGGCGCCGAATGTTCCTGTCTTTGCAATCTGAACCTCACAAGACAAATGCCATCCCGCTGGGAAAAAGTTTATGCCAGTGAAGAAATACCAATTTGAAATCGTGTGCGCCTCTTAGTTTAGAAGCCTACGTTTGGGCGATTCTATATTTTTTGATATAGCAGACTGAAAGCCACGAAATAACATCATGTAACGAAGTCATATCAACGGGTCCGCCCGCCCGAAGATATCTAATTATTATTTACGGACCCTCCCGTTTTCAAGACACTTCACTCAGCTCTACTGGTAAATCTAATTACGTGAGTAGAGAGGACAATAAATTGATAGCATAATATAAATGCAATCGCCGATCTGATTGACCGATTTTATCATAAATCATCGAAAATTTTCGCGCTTCGCGCTGCCTCACAATACAGTACAGATGATTTCGTGACAAACGGGAACAACGTGATAGGGGTTCGTTTTACACCCTATGGGAGCCCAAGACTCACGTTTTTGGGGCCTGACGAGGTACTATTTCGTTCCTGCCAACGGGTTTACGCCCGAAGATGTTTAATTATTATTGAGTGGTCCTACCTTTTCAAACACACCTCACTCAGCTCTACCGGAAAATCTTATTACGTGAGCAGAGAGAAGATAAAAATTGATAACAATATATATGCAATTCCCGATCATACTGACCGATTTAGTCATGAATTCTAGAAATTTCCCGCGCTTCGCGCGCTTAGGCGACATAAGCTGGTTTCACTAAACAAACTCCCAACGCATATCATAAATAGCGGTAAACAGGGTATCGCTGGAGGCAGACTTGGACAACTAGATAATTCTAGTTGTCTAATTTCACTAAATTAGACCGAAATGTCAGTAATCTAATTCTAATCTAATTTGGAAAAGCTGAAATTTTTCTAGTTGTCCAAGTATATGCTTGGATAACTAGATAATTCTAGTTTCTAATTTCACTAAATTAGAGCGAAATGCCGGTAATCTAATTCTAATCTAATTTG
>ATSW01051459.1:0-13323 GCA_000444245.1 Botryllus schlosseri | reverse complement strand
TTTTGGTGAAATACACGGCCAAATTCGACTGAAACACCGTAAATCAGCACCGAAGTACTGGTATTTCGGGAGCTGAGCCGGTAAATTGACCTTTTTTTTTAGTCAACCGAGCAAAATGTGGTCTTTTAGTGCAACTTTTGTCAAAAATAAATAAATAAATGCAACTTTCCGCGGATTTAACTGCAACAAAAACTTGCCCTAGTAATCAGAGTAGTCAGCATTTCTACTCAACTAGAGGTAACATCATAAATTTATACTCAATTACAGCTTGAAATTTTCATGTTTTTTCAAAGGCACTTTGAGAACAGGGGCATAAAGTGTTATTCCTTTGACAAAATACTACAGCGAGTATCGGTGGTGAATCTATTCGATTTGAACAAGAACTTTGAGCAAGGCGGATCCTCCGATTGGCTGGCCAAATTAGCTGCTACAACTACGGGAAAGGGTTCAAGGGCCACGACTGCGGGAACAAGAGCCTCAAGGCTGGTGACCCCTAACACACCAGCACCGACGGCCAATGTTCCATCATTTGATGTCAAGTGAAAAGGTTGCCTCTTCATTTCGGATCAATCCAACTTCAGTTATTATTAAATCCCAAATACTTTTCAGATCTCTTGCGGCAGAGAGCTACACAAAGCTTTCACTGTGAATGTTTTATTATTGTTTTGTGTTTGTCCTTCGTTTGTTTTTTGAAATATACGTCAACCAACCAATAAAATGCCGTGTCTTCGCTGCAGAGAAGCAGTATAAGATAAGTTAAGTTGCTGCAAGCGTTATGAGTGCCAATACTTTATCGAAAGGTGCAACTGATAACATTTGTAAACATTGAAACAGTTATTCATCGAGCGGAAGTACCGAAGTACGTAACAAGCTGTATTCCCCTTGGATGGAAGATTGTATAATGTGTACACTGTATACTTGTGCGGTAAGCAGTGATGAACTAGTCGGCGTTGGTTCTCTAGTAAGAGTAGAAGCAACGTAAATTTCTACTAATTTAGAAGTAGCAATTTCCAAGACATGTCTAAACCACTTCAGTGGAAATAGTAAATGGAGGCCTAAAAATTACTAGAGTCAGTTCCAATAGTAGATTTGGTGGTGTCAAACGCTTTCAGCGGGTGCGTTGGGTGTGACTTCTGCCAAAATCGCAGGGTGCTTTCTCAAAACTGACCGGCAACGCTACAAATAGCTGCAAGTTCCGGAAATATATTCAGCTAAAGTGATACAGGGACCATTTCGTCCGCCTGATATGACAACGTAATTATAAAAGTCATGCCAACGTATCTATCTCACGACTACTTTACAAGTAGAAGTCGTCTAAAAACAGAATTACTCGTCACTAGTCGTTATGTCATACCCTATTTCCTTCCATCCAGTGTGCAGGCCTGTTATTTACATCGCCTAGGCCCAGGTGGGTGTCTATTGTCTAATTTCAAAGCCTTATTCAAGTCGTCTTGACGGCTTCCTATCATTTCATTGTACCGCGGTGTTTTGAAATAAAATTATTAATAAATTGATACTGATAGTGCAAGCAGGCAAAATTGGGCTGAGTAATACTTCTACGCTGAACCCCTCATACAGTACATTTTGGAAGGCATGCAATGCACCATTATCCGCGTCACATATCCAGGCTACGCAACTAAGCTGTTGACATATATGTTCTAATTCCTATAGTCCCAAGACACCTGCTCAACTGAATTCCAACCGGAAATGAAAAACAAACCCCACACAACGTTCAAACGAAACCCCTGTATTTAAATTTCCTTCTGTAGTCAATATACAAGGACTGAAATTGCTCTCGAATATCTGCTGGCATCGCCTTTCTTATCATGGCCACGTCGTATTCGTCCATCATGGATAGCAGTTGATACGCCGCTTCCGTGAACGAGTTCTAACCAAATAGGAACAGTTTAATATGCGATGTCTTCACAGGATATGCAGTTACAAAATTTCTCACCCGAGTCGACGGTATGATTGTCATCGATGATACCAAACAGATATAATCCGCAATGATGTACGAAACGCACTGAAAAATTCATGAACGGTTCAAGGGTTCAGCCACCAGTGCAAGGGCGTCACAATAATTGATGTAATCATCAAATTGTAGTGTTAAAGGTTCTAATGTTACATTGCAATGAACAGCATCCGGTATTTAACGTGTCAAAGACAGGCCGCTTGTGAATCACATTGTTTTACGAACATGATTACTTGATATCAGTCTCAGAAGCTTACCTTCGTGAATTGGCTCTTGTAACTGTCAGCAATCAGCTGGAAGAGTTTTTCGAGAAAACCGGCACATTTGATGGCGGTCGCGGCTTGACTCAAATGGCGGCTATTTTTTCTGCAATTAAAAGACAATGCCTTGTATTGTAAGTGTCCGTCCCAACTAAGGAGCTTGTCAAGAATGGACTGGTAACGTTCAACAGCAGTAGTTGTTGGCTGGCAACATCGAAGTTCTGTGTACACTGCTGGTGACGCACCGTGTTGCTTCATTCTGACAATTAACACGTTGCCATGTGCGGCCAATACCTTTTCCTTCTGTCCAGTTGGGATATTGCGGAACGTTGAGCATAACACTATGTAAACCTATTTGTTTCATTTGACCGTTCATGATTCACAATGAGCAGACGATGGGCCGTCTACAACTGTAGGCCTATAATGTAGGCGACAAGCTGTAAGATGTCTCAGATAAGTTCACCGACAATGCAAAGATTTACGATACCAATGTAATGCAGGTTGCACAAAAATTTTGACTTTGTAAACAATTTTGACAATTTTTGGACTCAATGCTACAATTTTGACTTTTCTTTGCAACGTAAAAAAAACTCTCCTGACTGATCATGTGTTGTTGGTGTCGCATTTACAGTTGTTTTCTTTATACAGCAAGCCACGACCAATTTAGGCTTAGTGCTCTCACTATTATGCGATGATACGAAACGTTGATCATTATCACAGAAGTGCTGCAATGACATTTAGCAGGCAAATTATATCGTACCGACATTATCAGGGGAATCCTCAGGTTTTCAGCATGTTCTATGCAAGTAACATGCATGAGACTCCAAATGAAGAGTGTAGTTCTGAAAAAAAGCGCCGGAATCGCGCATTCATTGCGTTACGCGCCGTGATTTTCGATAAACCTGTCGATTTCTGCACAGCGGTACTTGTGCAAGTAGCGGTGTCAGTGAAGGAAATTTAACAAACAGCCTGGGAAAAGGAGCACTCTGTCACCTGATATCACAGATGAGCAATAGCATGGATCGGGATCTTAAAACTTGGTGATTTTGGCCAGATTTTGATCGAATATGGAATTCCGATTATTTTTGAAGCTTGATTTGGAGTTAGACAAGACACTTCTCATATTTGCCGACTTTCATTTCATTCGGACGTGATACAACATTAACTCTGCTCACCTCTGCCTGATACCTCGGGGGAAATAGCAACGTACAAACCTCTGTTCCGCCACATGCAGACCGGCTTTCCACAATCTTCGAAACGACGCCAAACACAGAGCGGCGATAAATCGTAAATTCTCTCGCCTTACTATCACGTCGTGCACCACCGCGCAGTAGGACTCGAAGACAGAAATGAAAATCTCGGGCCCTGCGACAAAGAAAGCGGTCGTTGTTGTCGAGATTAAATTCAACACGGATTAGCTCAATAATATCCGACCTTTAGTTTCGTACAAATGCTCCAGAGGGATCGCGTGCAGCAGCACCAGGACGTTACACACTTCAGTGGTTTGGAACTTGGCCTGCAACACACACACACGCGTTTCATCCAGTGATTAGGGCTTGCCGCAATGATACGAATACTCGAACCGAGTAAAGTAGTCAGAGTGAGAGCCAATTGCAACTACGAATTACCATACCAACGACAGATATAGTTTTACACTTTCTTTCCATCACTGTAACCTAGCTACTCTTAAATCTCCGTAAATCAGAATACAAGCACATTGCACAAGGCTACGACAATTACCAACGATTAAGCGCCCCGCTCGGCGCTCATGCATTACTGGGATAGCATGGAGGGGTGGTGCACGACTTGCAAAGCCTTACGAGGCTATATCTGCACCTTCATTGTCCAACGGCATATGCACTAGGGCTCTTCAAAAATGACTTTTTTTCTCAAATCGCACTGGCTACTTGATAAAATTTTTAGGTTACCTAATTTAAGCCTACACATCAAATATGGCTCGATTCCAACCAGTAGCCGCATTGCTACAGGAGAAGAAAGTTTCTTTGTATGATATAAAAATAAATATCAAAAAATTTGAAAATTTTCTGTTCACCCCATGAAAGTGTTAGGTTGTCTATGGAAACGATGTTCACCAAATTTGGTCCAATTCCAACCAGTGGAAGCGGAGTTATCGCCGCCGAAAAATTTGGATTATGAATAAAATAGTATCAACGGTGGTCGGTGACCAATTCTTCAATTACTTATTATAGTGGTGCCCACCGTAAATACTATTTTATTCAAATTCAAATTTTCCGACGGCACTAACTTCGCTTGTACTAGTTAGAATTCAACCAAATTTGGTGAACACAATTTTATCAAGTAGCCAGTGCGATTTTGGAAGAGCCCTAATATGCACATCATGCACTCATGGTATGCACATGCACAGATCGTGTGTATGTATAACATGGGTCGGTGTATATACCGCTAAAACATCAAGGACAAAAATAGTCTCTTCCCACGAATATTCATGGCACCGAGCTTTCTCTAGTATTGTTCGGGTGACAACATGGCCACACAGCGCAATACAATTACAAAATTATATCTTACGGCATGTAACTTGGATTATTTTCCTTGAAACCACAAGGAAGAAGATACAATCTTCGATTATCTATGTCGTAATTACTGCCTGTCTGGCGTCAAAACAAGTGTTATTCAAATATTCGATTCGGATTGATTTTGACCAGCCCTACAAAAGACACCGACTTACCCATTTGATGGCCAGCAAGGAAGATAAAACACGGTTGGCTTGAACCAGTACGCCCGCGTTGATGTGATCTTGCTGACGGCAACCGATTTCCAAGTAATTCTGAGCCGTTTGCAGCAGATTTTTCGTGAATACGTGGCCGTTTTTCCGAGCCGCCTTCGAGGTGTCTTGGACGACTGCGCGAGACAGAATTCTTAATTTATTTGATTATAAATTGGAGTATTTGTGTAATCGATTACGACAAGAGTGAAGAGCCTTAAGAATACTGTGGGCCATAAGGCTTGCATTTCAGGACAAGTCATTTTTTTTTCATAATTTGATTCCAGAATGGGACCTGTCCTTGGCGACTGGCAGACCTTTTCCGTAATGAGACATTCGCGTTACTTGTAAAAGTCCAAGATTTTTTAACCCCCAACACTAGTTTTGAGCTTTGGTATGGGCTGGCTTTTTGTGAGATTTGGCGTGGAAAAACACTTTTAGTACATGCCTCCACAAACAGCGTGCATGTTTATGAATTATTTCCACTGAAAGATCAGTGTCCGTTGTTCTATTCAGAACACCTTGCCTTCATCGTCTACCCACTTATCTTCACCTGATGACATTCTACCCTAACACCGCACAACAGATAATTAGTGATATATAATTCATTTCAAAGACAGTCTACCTACTGTAATGCCATTTAGTCATTTTCCGATAATCTCAAAGACACATTTCGCAATTTCAAAAGTAGCTCATGTATGCGACCCTTCGGCCAAAGTCATTTTCCGACCATTCAATTCAGGGCTGTAACCAAGTCACAAGGTTCCGAGTCACAAGTCACATGTTTTGACTCGAGTCAGAGTCCAATTCATTAAGTCCATTGTTCATTTTCAGTTCAATGACTTTTCCAACTCTGCTCGATTGATATAGAATAACTCGCATTCATAATATAGTAATTTTCCCAAGTTTTACCAGTTTCTGGCGATATTTTCCAAGTATCCGTACTGATAGACGAAATACCAACAATGCGGTAACTTTAATATTCTTCAAAGTTGCAATGAAACGTCTGTCTTGGCCGTCCTAGTCTCGAGTCCTATGATTTGGTTTGAGTCATGCACAATGACTCGATTACAAGTCAAGTCAATACAAATATTGACTCAAATCGAGTCATTTTACGCATTTGAAAAAATGACTTGGGTCAAGTCGAGTCGCCAAAAAATCGTGACTCGAGTCGAGACATTACAACCTCGCCTTCCATAATCTACTTCTACTTGTAAGTGAGTAGAAATTAATGACATTACTTCTACTCGAGCAGCAACGTTCACTACTCTGCCAAATTGTCGGTACGTAAGATTTAATACATAATATATATTATAGACAAATATTTTTAGGGATCTACACTGCCTATTTTACCAAAATGATAAAGGCAAAAATACAAGATCACAGGTTCCCAACCCAAGGATTACATCATCGAATCAACATGCAAGACTTACATAACATATCCACACACGCTGGCTTGAGAAGAAACCCGGCAAGTGAAATGAGTCTTTCCATTTCTTCGATCTGCTTACTTCGTACGCACCGGTGCGCTTGGTCGATTAACGCTGAACGCGTCGCCAAATAATGCAAATATATATTCGAGTGTAACGTTATTGCTACATACCTTCTTGCAAATCATCCAGAGGCATACGCGACATCAGATGAACGGCGCAGTCTGCGATTTCCGACTTCGATATCGAGTACTTTTTTTCGTCAAGACCTATCAGCGCTTCTAAATGGTCAAAGTCGTACTCGTACCGAATGCCCTTGCATTGCAAGCAGCTTTTCAGAAATTTCAACCTGCCAGCTATCTCCATCTCGGACCTGAAAGTACGATTCTTGGTCAGGCGTAATGATATGATAACGAGTAATGATTTAAATGATACAGAAAATTCAATCGAGGCAATTCCAAATATGTCGCACAGAGGCACAACAGAACTAACAACCAGAAAGGCAGAAATAACGGATAGAATACGGTTCACCCCCAGGCGAAGAAATATTCACTTTAAATTGTGACTGTCTAATGAAGTGATTTAATAGCGAGAATCGAGAATCGAGATTCTTGAGATCTGACTAAAATGCTTGAATAAAACAAGTCAGGAACATGGACTTGTCAAATTTACTCTCTAAAGATATGCAACTATGCGACCAGTAAGGCAAGAAACCGTAACAATCATCAAACGCCGACATACCCGGGGGTGACTGTTTCGCCTAAAACAGCTTGAAACATCGACTGGGCAGTTTTCAACGAGGCACCGCTATCCAGATCCAACACGCCGATACACTTGAGTCTGGACTCTTGCAGTTCCAGCGTATATCTCGTGTAAGACAGCGCACCCGATTTCAGCAACTTACCGCTCGCTGTAAGATACCAAATCAGTATCAAATCAAAACATTCATTATATTTCACTCACCACAATACGGAAGTGATAATTTCACTTGCAAAAGTGATGCAAACTCATCCCAAAACTGATTACTACCATTCGAAAGAAAGTAAGTAGTTTTCCTAAACATTGGTTCGAGTTGAGGTAACCTTACAACATAGTCCCTTTGAACATGTAACGCAAGCAGTTCAAGAATGAAAAACCTATTTGAGTACTCCGAAAGAGTAGACTATCTTAGTTACTCATGCCCTCTGCACTACATGTAAACCAAGAGCGCGCGGAAATTAATAATTTGAGCCAAAAACAAGGATGGCACATAGACGAGGTTCCTTTCAGGGCATTAAGTAATTCCGACAAAAAGAATTGGTAACACGCCTTTATAAAGTTTTTCCAAATCCTTGCGGATGATATCATGAATCGAGTTCTGTTCTCCGTCGCACGCCGCGTCGAGTTTCATGAGCTTGCAAGTCTGTTCGTTCGTGCGTAGCTTCCTCTTTCTGTCCGCGGAATCAGGCTGGACGCTCACGACCTTTCCTTTCGAGCTGCTGGCCGATATCAAGTACACCAACGTCTCCATATGCTGCGTGAGCAGGTCCGTTTCATGTCGGCGTTGGCCAGACTGCTGCTTGGGTCGCTCATCTGCAAGAGAACAATTTAGTTTTCCCAACAAGCGCTGATTCAAGTCGGTTAAGGTAGCGGGATTTTTCAAGGACGGCACTTGGGAAAGAACTGGAAGTAGATAAATACACTTCAGTACTTCAAATAAAGTCTTATTGCTACCACTGGCGGATATAATCGGGCGTGAATTTTAAAATACCTTTCTCAAATTCTTGTACGCTTCGCTGGGCGCCGACGAGTAGCAGCTAGTCATCAAATCGCGTATCAACAACGACATAGGCTCTTGATGATCTTCGGCGGCAATTGCTTTGATCCTGACGGTAGGTGTGGGTAACAAGTTGACATCGTACGATCGTAACATCGATTCGCACGAAAATTCAAAACCTTTCTCAGTAGCGCTAACACACGAAGTAACATCAAACTTTGACATTTACCTTGCAATCTCAAGCATCAAGTCAGCGCCGAACGGCACAATCGAACACGCATTAGGGCAGTCATCTTAATCGAAAGATTCAAAGTTAGAATGGGCTGATATTGAACTTGGAAAATTAATCAAAATACCTGCACAGAGCAGCAACAAAGAAACATTCCTGCTTAGGATTTCATCAAAATTAGCTGCGGGAAACACAGCACGCAAACGCGATACGATCGACGCCAGGTATACGAGATAGCGGAAAAGTGTGGCGATAACATTGCTATCAACGCATCGAAAGTTCAATTGCTCCAAAACGAAGAAGTATCGATCCAGCGCCTTACGAACAATCTGTAAATATGACGGAGAACCTAAGTACCCAGCCCAGCCATACTGGGAGAAGATTTGAGAAATGCAATCATACAATACTTACCGCCGCATCCACATCCAAGCAATTTCTTGCCACAAGCTTTGCCAAAACGTCGCCTTTCTGAAATGTTTTTGACGACATGCGGCATATGGAGCTGTCGCGTGCTAAACAACAGAGAATAACGCCATAATAGGGATGTAGAAAATATTAAATGTTACATCACTTCAAAGTTGGCATTGAGGACAATAGATGTATATTCCTGAAGATATGACTGCACCGCATGTCTCATGGATGCAAAACGGTGGTTGGTTGAGATAAAGGCGTGTACAGATTTCGTACGGACACAATGTCAAAAAACTGCAGCTGAAAACCAGCAGCCTTGAGGAGCAATACTTTCGCACATACAGAAAAAATACTTGGATCAATGATCGTAGGGCTGTTCAAAAAAAACTTTTTTTCCTGAATCTTGATGGTTATGTGATTAAATCGTTAGGTTGCCCTAAAAAGCGACGTACACCAAATTTTAATTCATTCCAACCAATAATCACTGATTTCGTACAGTTGGAAAATTTTGAATTTACCCAAAGATGCAAAAAACTTGTTTGTCAGATTTTTCTGTTAACCCCATGAAATCGTTGCGCTGTCTTCAAAGACGATGCATAACGAATTTGACTCAATTCCAACCAGTAGGAGCGATTGTTATTGGAGTTTTTCTTCGATAATTCGGGGATTATCCTAGATTGGTGGATAATACAAGAATTATCATCGAAAAACTCAAATAACTCAGCTTCTACTGGTTGGAATTGAGTCAAATTTGTTTTGCATCGTCTTTGAAGACGGCGCAACAATTTCATGGGGTCGACAGAAAAATTTGACCAAAAATTTTTTTTGCATCTTTGGGTAAATTCAAAATTTTCAAACTGTACGAAATCAGCGATTATTGGTTGGAATGAATTAAAATTTGGTGTGCGTTGTTTTTCAAGGCAACATAACGATTTAATCACGTAACCATCAAGATTCAGGAAAAAAAGCTATTTTTGAACAGCCCTTTGATCAAGCAACATGTAGTTCACCGAATCTCACTGATGATTTGTCAGAATTGCATGGCCAGATTATCATCCTAGATGAGGAGGATTTACCTGGGTTTAAGCTGCCTCAAAAGTGGGAATTGTTTGTTTTTACGAAAAAAAGTACAGCTCACCTTTTTTAGACAGCAAATCAGCCGCTTTATTCAAGATCAAAGCATGCATGCCGGACTTGTGAACGTCAGCCGCATTTTTGAAAAATTCCAAAACATTTCCTTCCATCGATCCTTCGAGGGCGTCAACGTCAAAGATCTGTGACAGAACCAAATATATAATCCAGACTCATATAAATCGCGCCAAACAGAACAACTCACGATACGCAACGCCGTCTCACAGAGCCAAGTCTGCACGGATTCCGAAGGCGATTTCAAAACGATCGGAAGAAATTCTACGACGACCTCGAACACTTGCAAGAGCGGAGTTTCTGAAACAGGGAACGCGACTAAATGGCATACTCTAAAAATGGAGGCCGAGAAACAGAACACAAGCAAAAAAAATCTGACTTTTATTCTCTAATCCCGTAATTCACAACGGTCGTAAAAACGCAGATTATACACTACGGCTGTTCAATTTCAAATTCAATTATTTTTTTCAAATTTCACTGGCTACGTGATGAAATTATTATGTTGGCTAAAACAACGCTTCTTCCAAATTTGGCTCAATTTCAACCAGAAGAAGTGAGGTTCTTGCAGTAGAAAATTTGGAATTTATCATCTAAAAAATTAAAAATATAATTTCCAATGTTTTCTGTCAACATTATACAATTGTTACGCTGTCAGTAGGGTTGATGCACATCAAATTCGGCTCAATTTCAACCACTAGAAGTTATTGCAGTAGCAAAATTTCTAATTCCGTGATTTTATAATAAATAGTTAATTAGTTGAAGAGTTAACCACTGTAAATGTAAATAATATTTTATTCAAATCCAAATTTCTCCACTGCAATAACTTCACTTCTACTGGTTCGAATTGAGCCAGATTTGGTATGCATTGTCTCTACTGACAGCCTAACAATTTCAATGGGTCGGCAAAAAAAATTGAGATTTATTTTTATATGATAAATTCAAAACTTTCTACTGCAAGAATCTCGTTTCTACTTGTTGGAATTGGGCCAAATTTGGTGTGCGTCGTTGTTTGAGCCAACATAATAATTTTATCACGTAGCCAGTAAAATTTGAAAAACAAAATTGTTTTTGAACAGCCCTGTTACACACCTACCGGTTATTTCTCGTAAATCCGTCGCATTTGTAAGAGGACGCACGGCGCCCAACGCAGTATCCACACATTGCCACAGGAACGTTGTCCTATCACGATCATCGCTATCACCAGGTATTTCGTCCGTCTCCATACGCATGCAGAGCTCTTCATCAGCAATCAATTTCGATAACACAAACCGCAAATACAGAATCCTAGTCAGGTCGCTCAGATTAGGACACATATCCACGAGTATGTCTTTACATTGCTCCAAACGTAAGCTCTCAAAGCACCCTTTAATATCCTCAGCTTCCGGAATGGCGTATCTTGACAATTGATTCCCGAGCATGGAAACTGTGACCGCGAGTTTCAAGAAACTTGCAGTGAGGCCGAGACAATTTTGTTGGCCATCGGCCATTTTTAGACGCAAAATCGACACGGCGGTATCGAGCTGCTGCAGCACGTCTTTCAACTCGCGCCTCACGGACAGATGGTCCCACAGTATCAACAGGGGAGCGTTCCCGCACATTTTGTCGAACAGATCAACAAGAAGCGACACACAATTCACGTTACTGACGTTACCAGCGTCGGCCTCCACCTCTTTGACCTGCAGAGGTATCGTGTGGATTAAAAATTAGTCTCAGACTTACCGGTGGGGTTGGGCAAAATCGAAAACTGGGTGATTCGATTACAATTAAAATAGTAAGCTTTGAGAGTCTGGTGCCGCAGATTATGATGCAATAACAGGAATAATGACTCGCTAAGTGCAAATACGTATGTAATATGGCAGACCAGGGTTGTAACGACTCGTGTCGCGATTTTTTGGCGACTCGACTTGACTTGAGTCAATTTTTGTATTACCTCGACTTTTACTTGAGTCATTGTGCATGACTCGAACCAAGTCATATGACTCGAGACCAGGACTTCCAAGACAGACATTTAATTGCAAATTCGAAGAATAGTTAAGTTTCAACATTGTTGGTATTTCGTCTATCAGTCCTGATACTTGGAAAATAGGACCAGATACTGTTAGGACTGAGGAAAATTACTACAATATGAATGTGAGCCATTGTATATCACTCGAGCAGAGTTGAAAAAAGAAGGTTTGAACCGGATCGAACAGAAAACTGCACATAATGACTTGGACTCGACTCGGTGGTGAATTGAAAATGACTCGACTTGACTCGAGTCAAAACTATAAAAGTGAGATTGACTTGAGACTCGTAACCTTGTGAGCTGGTTACAATCCTGTGACAGACACACGTCATCCAAAATAGTTTTGTATTTCGAGACCATGACTGTTTTGTAGATTTACAAGAGAATTGTCGTTCCATGAATATTCACAGCCTTGTCCAACATGTTTTGGTGCTGAACGATAGCCAGCTGAGATTTCAAAGCTATAACGGTGGCGAAGAAGTATTCAAACTATATTTTTCAAGTGGAGACGTATATTTTTGTTACTCGAAAAAGAAGACGCTTACTACTCGACTAGCATTCGAGTTCTTACAAGTACAGCTGAAATTTAATAAGCAGCAAAATGATATTCAGAAATCAGAATTGTGCCCGGCGTCTCGGTGATGAAAGTGGAATATCGCTAGGAAACATTTACACGTAACTTACCTTTGCGAGTAACTTGACCACGACTGCCGACAAAATTTTCATCATAGCATCGGCAGATAGCTCGGACCTCATCTTATCCCCCAACACTCTGCCGAATTCATCGACAGCTTCGGGCACCGATAGTAAATCCAATTCGGAATCTCCGCTGGTCGCGGCCTCCGTCACAATGAAGATGATGTTGACGAGCCTCGTACTTTGACGATTTTTTGCGTCGGAGCAACGAGAGAATTGATGAATTGATAGAAAACTTTCTTGTTCTCCGGACTTTTGGCACATCCGGCGATGCATTTTAGCAGTATAGTTTTCAGGAACGATTCGATGATAGATTTTTCCACCTTTCCGAGATACATGACACATTGTATCCACTCTGAACTGTAAATACAAGAGCACATTTGTATGCAATAGCAAAGCATGGACATTGCCAGGCTAGACGTAATGCCTTTTTATAACGTTACCAGTCTATCCCATAAGAAACAACTAAAACATACTGTACCCTCGAATATGGGCACATCTTTTATAGAGAATTGGCGATGATAATAATTATTTTTGTGGACAATGGACATATCAGCATGCAATATGAGAACATGAGACTTTTGAGCATGCGGAATTGGGGAGTGGGGATATATTAGCATGGGGCCATGAGCATGTAATATGAGAACATGAGACTTTTGAGCATGGTGAATTGGG